>MU694365.1:18781-38360 GCA_026770625.1 Nicotiana glauca | reverse complement strand
AACTTCAGCTCTAGAGCTGAACTTCAGGCCCGGCTACTAAAATGCTGAAGTTTTGTGTGATTGCCTTTGCTACTTCAGCCCCGTGTGCTGAAGTTATGCGAAAAAGCGGGTACGCTTGCAATTTTTTTTGCAAAACGGGCATAGGTTAACATGTGGCACAAAAAGCGGGTATAGATGCAATTGCCCCTAAAGTGGCTTGGGATGTTTGGGCCTAAGACTGAAATAGCAATGGGTTTGTTAGTGTTTACATGGTTGGCTGTAAGTTTTAAGTTAGGTAGCGAGTTCAAGCTAAAAGGTGCATTGCTTTTGTTTGGGCCCGGACTTGAACTTGAAACCCAAGCTCTAATATTAATTGAATAGGATTTTTTTTAGAGACAATATATAAATAGAAAATTTAGTCACTTTAAGTTGGCCTTTAATAATAAAAATGAGACGAGCCTCGCCAAATCAAATACATAGTTGCGGGGCCCTCATTAATCACTTAATTCAAAAATACTTAGTATTCGGGACGGACCGTTTAGCGAATTTTACGGCCTTCCCAAAAGATAACAATACGCTAGTCACTTTAGGCGCGCTTTAATTAAATGTACCTTCATAAATACGGGTGTGCATTTCATGCAACCCAAATCCAAATCCGAAAACGTTGAATAAGAATGTGTCGAGGATCAGGGTGTATTTCATGTGACGATGTTCTTAAATGACGTTCACTTTCTTAAATAAAATGACTCAAGCGGTAATTAATTCTAAAATTGCACAAATAGGGTAACATGTATAAAAATCAAATTTTAGCCAAATATAGCAGTTGAACGACCGTGCTAGAACCACGGAACTCGGGAATGCCTAACACCTTTTCCCGGGGTTAACAGAATTCCTTACCCAGATTTCTAGTTCGCGACTGTTAAACAGATTCAAACCCTTTCGTCGATTCAGGATTCAAACCGGTGACTTGGGACACCATAAATCTTTCAAGTGGCGACTCTGAATCTTAAATAAAAAACGAATCCCATTTCGATTGTCCTTTAATTGAAAAAACTCCTTCTTTATTATATCCCTTCCCCAGGGTATTGTAAAGCCGAAAGCTCGAAAAAAGGAGGTGTGACAACATGCATTGCGCTCTTTTCCTTCGATCGAATTTTATCCGAAGAAGGGTTTTACCAGCAAGGTTTTTAACGAGGGAACATCTGTATGCTACCTAAGGAGAACTTAACAAGTATTCAAGGCTTCTCTTCACTCAACCTCAAATACTGGGGGCATTCCCTCGGGAGATCATCTCCTCGAAGAAATCAAGACAAGCTAAAGAGGGTCTCAATAGAAAAATGATATATCGGGACAAACGCTCGAAAGAACCGTGTTCGCATAGAATAATCGAACCCTCAACAGAAAAAACATGTATACTTGTGCCAAGTAATAAAAGGCGTATCTTTTACAATCAAAAACACTTTGTGCTTCAAATAAGTTTGCTATTTCTACAAGAAACGGCCCTAGGGCTAGAAATTTCTCAAACACTCAGGAACTGGCCTCAAAAACTCAAAGCGATAAGACCTCGGGGCCATAAAGTCGAGTTCATAAGCCCTCAATAAGGCAATATCAAATTTACAAAGAACGTCTCCAGAGTGAAAAACTTTTGATATCCACAAAGACTGTCACCAACTGTCACTCATCAAGCTACCAAAAACTCGAGGCCGTAAGACTCCAAGCGGGCAACCTTGAGCCCAAAATCCCTCCATGTGGCAATACCATAAAATGTAAGACATCCATAAGGCAATACCAAATCTTTAAGACCTCAAGCAAGAATGAATTATACGTATTCCAAGTAACCAAAAAATCTATAAGATCTCAAGTAAGGAATGCGCAAATTTATAAGGCCCTACAAAAGGTATAATCCCAATCTTAAAGTCAAGGCTATATATTCGAACTTCTAAGACCCCTAAAAAGACATGTCCTTGATATAGACGCCAAGGCTACCTCACTCGAGGACTAAAAGTCTATGTCTAAATATAATGACTATGGCCACAAGGTTGTACCAGCCAAACTAACGCAACTCGAGGACGCCCGACTGTCGCCATAAAACCACAGGCCTTCAAATTACTTCAAAACAAGCTGTTAATTAGGCTACCCTCGGCACAAGTAATAGATCTTCAATCATGTCAGCTCCAAACAAAAGGATTCAAAATAGTTCAGCCATCGAGCGAAACCTCCTGAGGTGCTCATATATCGCTACACAACGGCTCACAATCGAGGTTCTTATCAAACGTCGAAGAGTCGGGAAAACACAAAACTTCAAAAAGTCTTTAATAAGGGAAAAAAGCCTATATTAAAGGTCGTACCAACCCAATGCGTAAGAGCCCAATCACCAGCACATATGAAAGGTCATACCGACCCAACGTGTAAGAGCCCAAGCGCTAGCCTATATTAAAGTTCGTGCCGACCCAACACGAAAGAACCTAATCACTAGCCTATATTAAAGTTCTTACACACCCAGCGCGTAAGAGCTCAAGCGCCAGCCTATATTAAAGGTGGTACTGATACAACATGCAAGAGCCTAAGCGCCAGCCTATATTAAAGTTTGTACCAACCCAACGCGTAAAAACCTAAAGGCCAGTCTAAAAGAGCCTCAGGGCCGATGAAAGGTAGCACCGACCGAATGCATAAGAGCTTAAAGGCCTACTCAAATAGCCTCAGGGCCGATACTTTAGAGCTAAAGGTCAATAAACTCAAGTCAAAATGCGACTCAGGGACTAATCCCAAGCGATCAACTTTTGACCATTACAAATCGCTCATCGGCAGCAAGAACCTAAGGGTTTAAATTCGAGGTCCAAAATATCGGACCAATTGTCAACAAGAATCACAGCTTATTCCTAAAAAGCAAAGGAAAAATGAAAAACAAAGGCATTTTTACATATTGTTTACCGTGAAAATGGTAATGACAATTAAATTTATAAATGGGATTCTAAAAATACGTGATCTATTCCTGAGCTAGTTGTTAAAGCAGTTAGTGCTAAGAACATGAAGTATAATGATAAAAAGGTGAGTTAAAACGAGGCAGTAACCAAACCAAAGGGGTCTGTTGCCTGGATGCAAAGTCAGATGATGGGGACCTCGGGGCCGAGGTTCGAGCTAAGCTCGAGCTATTGAGGGCTATAGAGAATGGGATATTAGGCATAGATATGATTAAGCAAAGCTCTATGTTTCCAATATTGAGCAAAGTAGTGAAGAACAAATAAGAAAATGATAAACGCTAAGGCGGCCTCGGGCCAGTGAGAATGAACAACTTAGAAGTAAAGAGAGAGAGAGATATTATTGCACTTGTGGAGAAATGGAGCAACATCAGTCCCTTACAAGGTAGGGTGAGTCCTCTTTATATAGGAGGGGAGACTCGGCTAAAAGTATGTGGAGATTAATTATAAAGTACGGTGATAGGATGGCTTGACATAATGCCTCAACATAGGCTCTAGGTAGGCCAAGCTTGTCAGACATAGCCATATGCCTAGGGGGCTTGCCCCTTTGTCCTGTCTTCGTTCTTCGTTTCCTCCGAGTTAGGCTTCGACGAGCCCCGAGGTCGAGAAATTAGCATACAACTTCTTCTCTATCAAGGTCTGGAGCACTGCCCTCAGGTGCTGCTCATGATCTCCCCGACTCCAGCAATATACCAGAATGTCATCAATAAAAACAATAATGAACGAATCAAGATATGGATGGAAAACTCTATGCATCAGATGCATGAAGGTTGCTGGGGCATTAGTCAGCCCAAATCACATAACAAGGAACTCGTAAATACCATACCGAGTCCTGAAGGCAGTCTTCGGGATATTTGGCTGCCAGATCTTCAACTGATGATAGCCTGAACGCAAGTCAATCTTAGAAAACACACAAGCACCCTGCAACTGGTCGAACATGTCACCAATACAAGGCAAAGGATAACAACTCTTCACTGTCACCTTATTCAACTGGTGGTAATCAATACACATGCGCATAGAACCATCCTTCTTCTTTACAAATAACACAAGAGCACCACAAGGCGATACACTGGGCTGAATGAAACCCTTATCAAGTAATTCCTGCAATTTCTCCTTCAACTCCTTCAACTTAGGAGGAGCCATACGGTATGGAGGGATGGAAATGGGCTGAGTGCTCGGCAACAGATCAATGCCAAAATCAATGTCTCTATCGGGTGGCATGCCCGAAAGATCAGTTATAAACATATCAGGGAAATCCCGTACTACTGGGACTGAATCAACAGAAGGAGTATCTCTCCTTCCATACTGGCATGTCTCACATAAGCTAAGTACGCATCACAACCTTTCTCAACTATATGCTGAGCCTTAATTCTACTAGGAGTGTGACCTAAAGCATCTATCCACTCAATATGCGGTACACCTGGCATGGGCAGTGTTACAATTTTGGTGTGACAATCAAGAATAGCATAGTGGGGAGACAACCAGTCCATGCCCAAGATAATATCCAAATCAACCATGCTGAGAAATAATAAGTCAGCTCTGGTCTCAAAACCACCAAGAACAACAAAACATGACCGATAAACGTGGTCTACAACAAGAGAATCTCCCACAGGAGTAGAAACATAAACTGGGGAAGTCAAACAATCCCACGGTACACCCAAATATGGGGAAAAATAAGAAGACACATAAGAATAAGTGGATCCTGGATCTAATAGAACCGATGCATCTCTGTGACAGACCAAGATAGTACCTGTGATGACAGAATCAGAGGCGATAGCCTCAGTACGAGCTGGAAGAGCATAATATCTAGCTTGCCCTCCCTCTTGAGGACAACCTCTACTTCCCCGACCTCTACCTATGGCTGGCTGGGCCAGTGGAGTAGCAACTGGTGCTGGGACCATAGCCTGAGAGCTTTGCGGGGCCTGCTGTGGCTGAGGAGTCTGCGAAGGTGTATCCCTCCTAAGTCTGGGGAAATTCCTCACCATATGGCGTGTGTCACTACACTCAAAACAAGCTCTAGGAGGATGTGGTGGCTGTGACTAGCTCGGGCCAGGTCTATTGGACTGACCACTGGAAGAACCCCGTGCAAGAGGCGCACTAGAGACTAGATGTGCATAATAAGTCTCCTGAGGCCTAGGTTGCTAGAACGAGCTGAATGAACGAGGCTCCTAGCAATGCTCACCACCTGCTAATAAGATATATCCATCTCTAACTCACGAGCCATGCTAGATCTGATGCTGGGAATAAGCCCCTCAATGAACCGGCAAACCTTCTCGTGAACCGTAGAAACTAAAGCTAGTGCATGTCTAGCCAAGTCGATGTAACGGACATCATACTCCGAGAAAGTCATAGTACACTAGCGCAAATGCTCAAACTTCGCACGCCATGCGTCCCTAAGACTATGGGGGACATACTCCCTCATGAACATATCTGAATACTGAGCCTAAGTTAGGGAAGCTGCCTCATCTCGACTGTCTAACTCATAAGCACACCACCACTGATAGGCGTCTCCTCGAAGCTAAAGTAGTGAAGAAACCGTGCTCGATTCTAATATGCCCATAGTACGGAGATTACGGTAGCACTCCTCCATAAATCCCAAGGCATCCTCTGATGCTAACACACTGAACACATGAGGATCATATTTCTTGAACCCCTCAAGTCTCCGCTGCTGATCCTCTGAAGCTGCTGCCCTATCCTCGGGCTGAACTGGCACTGCAGGCGGTGCAGGAATAACCTCTAGTACCTAATCAACATGCACTCACTGCTCAGGAGTGCGGGCGGTGGGAGTCTGCACTCCTCCCCCGGCCTCGGATGTGGATGCCGCAAGGGGAAGCAACCCTGCCTGAGCCAAAGTGGTGTAAATACTCATAAATTGTGCCAAAGTCTCCTGGAGTGCTGGAGTAGTAGTGGCAGACGTATTAGGTGTCTAGACTCCAGCTAGTACTGCTGGTGGTGCCTCGACGGCAACTTGTGCGGGTGCTCTGGCTGCACCACAAGTGTGTCCTCGGCCTCTAACAACTCTAGTAGGGGGAACGGGTGCCTGGTAATCTTGAGTAGCACGTGTCCTCAACATCTGCAAGACAATAGAAAGACAAAAGTCTAGAACTGAGATATCAAAAATCTCGCATGACAAGGAACTTAATTGTAGTGAAATTTTCCTAACAGTTACATAGCCTCTCGTAGATAAGTACAGACGTCTCTGTACCGATCAGTGAGACTCTAATAAACCGGCTTGTGATCCATGACTCCTATGAACCTAAAGCTCTGATACCAACTTGTCACGACCTCAGTTCGCCCTCCGTGAACTATCATGACGATACCTTGTCTCTATGACTAGGTAAGTCTAACAAATGCAGAAAATAACTAATCTTACAAAATAAATAATCAAAAGCCAAAATAATTGAAAGAAATAATATTTAAATGCCGCTCGGCATATACATATAACTTCTAAAAAATCTGATACACTATCCCAAAACCCAAAAATCCGATGCTCTAATCTTCGGAATGTTTAACAAGAACATAAAGTACAGAAGGGGTAAATACTAAAAGCAGGAATAGAAAGAGACTCCCTGGTCTGTGGATGCGGAAGATATACCTCAAAGTCCCGTAGAATTGCCCCGTCTCAAGAATGGTAAGCCTGAGTAGAAGTACCTGGATCTGCACATGAAAAATATGCACATGAAGGGCATGAGTACACCACATCGGTACTCAGTAAGTGTCAAGCCTAACCTCGGTTGGGTAGTGACGAGGAAGGTCAGTGCCCTACTGAGGTTAAATAAGATATAAGGTTTAACAGTGTGAAATAAACAGTGTAAATAAGTAGCACAAGATATGAAGGACAACAACAACTATCACAGAGGCAAGTAAAGCACAGTAAGATAATACAGCTCAGCTTCAAGATAACAATCGGGGATCTCCCAGGATACCGTCCTATAGTCCCCAAATATAAATATCATATCCAATGGATCTCCCGGGTGCAGTCCCGTTGCCAAACTTGTAAATGCGTGGGAATCTACAGGGTGCAATCCCGTAGTTCTATTGTAAAACTGCAGGGGACCTCGGGGAATGCAATTTCGTAGTCACAAAGTAAACATACAGGGGAGTTCCCGGGATACCGTTCCGTTATCCCCAAGTAAATACGAAGTAACAACAAGAATTGAATCCAATCAATTGCATATCAAAGTGAAGTAGTTAATTATAACCTAGCATGGTTCACGTAATACAAATAAGGCAGTTAAAGAAAATAGAGCAATTTAGGCAAGTAGACATGCTTCTCTAGGCTAACAGCAGGTTTAGTTTCCAAACAGTGTAAGCAAGAAAAGTAAGAACACAATTCAAGGCTATTTTTAATGAAAAACCATATTTCCAACAATTATTATAAGTATGCGCTCTTCACCTTACGTACGAGGCATTTCAATTATCACAATGTCAATCCTAAGGGGAAAGGTCCCCCACATAAGATTAGACAAGCCACTTACCTCGGACAAATGCAAGTCAACCCGAAATCACGCCTTTGCAATGAGTATCCGATTCCAAATGGCCCAAATCTATTCAATTAAATTTTATAATATAAATAACACTTCAAATAACTAATTCTATAGTTAAATTCTAAGCTAATACGCGAAATTAGGTAAAATAACCAAAATATCCCTCAGTCCCACACCTTGGAATTGGGTAAAATGTATATTTTCATAATTCTCATACTCTCACGAGTCTATGCATAACAAGAACACTAAAATCGAAGTTCAATTGACTCTTCAAATACCGCTTTTTGGTTCTCTTAAACTCTAGTCCTAATTACTCATTTCTCCGAAATTTTTACTACAACATTTTAGGCCTATGACCACCCGAACAAATGTGTCCTAAACTAACAAAAAGTGTGGCCATTGATTAAAGGCCACACTTTTCAACTTTAGGCAAAGCTTTATTGGGGGTGGTCAAAACAAGCGTAACATCTGACCTAAGGGCATGCTTTTCAATTATTGCCTTATTATATATCAAAGACAACGCTTATTACACCCCATACGAGAACGCTTTTATATCTTACAACTACACTCGAAAAGTGTGGCATTTGTTATCTTATAGGCCACACTTGTTAAGCGTGGCTCTAAAGGAACACTTACAAAATATGACGTACAAACATATGACAACACTTTTAAAGCGTGGCAAATTGGTTAGTATACAATTTATATTCTAATTCTTTTTATAAATTTACATTTTGGATAATGTCTTGTAATTGTAATTATTTCAAGCATATGCATTATTATCACATAGTTTGATGATATAAAGAACTAAATTAGCTAATAAGTACCAAAATATAATAATTCAACTGAATACGCATACTAACAAAACAATGAACCAAAATGCCCGTTAACAATAAACTTTACAAAAATTAGTATATTCATATAGTATCATGAATATTAGACATCCTGATTATCCAATAATTCTTCGCATTCACATTAAGATCAAATTGACATTCCGCCACCATTTCCAGTAGCATCACTCATATTATCCTACATATAAAAAAATTATAATTAGATAGAAATTAAACTTTGATCTTTTGTCAAGAAGAACAAATACTAGGATAACATATAGTAGCACCACGTTTTACATATTTTTCAGTCACATATAAAAAAAATGAATAATGAGTAACCATGCAATACATGAATTGCCACGTCGGAGAAACACAACTAAAAATGCAAAGACTAAAAGACCTTAAATGAAAAAAGAAAATATACTTGCCTATTCAGAGCATAATCAACTCCGACAGCATCAGCTCCATCAAAGCTGAATCCATTTAATTCAAGACCACACTATTGTGCTCTCTCTTTGTCATGGTCAACATCAAATACAGTATCATAAAGTCCTATTATATACAATGCAGAGGCTAATACACTAATTCAAAAGCAAATGAATTAGGATTTGCTCAAATAATAATCAAGTCAATGCCATCAAAAAAAAATTCTAGCGCGTACAGACAAATATTCTCGCACTTAATTCAAGAAAATGCAATATGCTCCTGTGAATCCAATATACATCAAGTGAATTCCCGACTAAAACAGAAAACTATAGTTGAAAATTCTGATCGGTAGCATTACACAGACATAGTAGTAGTTGATTTATTGGTGGCTTGCATACCATATGTGAACATCTGCAGTTGCAATGCCACAAGTTGCCTCTAACAATATCTCGACCTTAAATGATCAAGGTTGACAAATATTCATTCTGACGTTGACTTAAAGGAAATTATGCACATTCAATTTTAGTCAACTAAATCAAAACCTCTACACCAAAGTATTTTTTCCCACTACTTTAATTTAAACACCTCTAAAAATCTAAAAGTAGCATCCTTATAGGGGTGATGAAATTCTTCTTCATGATGGTTCAATATAAATTATATGAAGACAGGGTTCTTAGATGTTTTCTGGCAGCATAATGTCACATTTAAAAAATATTCACCCCTATTTCCTAGAAATCTGGTGCTGTTTGGAACTCTTGCAGCAACTTTACTCAAATGTGCAGTAATTATATCAACTAAGCATATGCTTATGCTGTGAAAAGTTAGAAACAGAAGTAGATGGCAAATTCTCACTTTACTTTCCTGCTGGAATGGAGGTGGTAAAAATAATTGAATGACTTCCCTGCTTTCGCACAACTACAACAGTCACGCAAACCTGCAGAGAAAGATGACTCTTACTGTATCAAATCTGACCAGTTCCTGGAGGCTGCCTTGAAATGCACCTGAAACCCAAGCTTGATTTGTCTTTCCTTAGTTGGATGCTAGAAAAAAAAAACAGCTACTTCACAAAAAACAATTAAGAACAACAATCCATGAGAGAGATGGATATTGTGGGAAACAAAAATCTGAAACCAGATAGAGACAATAATAGGAAATTATAAAAACACATTCTCCTTTCAACTCAACAAGAATGCTTCCAGAAAAAGTATCAGAACTTGAAGCCTAAGCTTGCATTAAGAATATATTAAGAAAAAACCCTAAACCCATCCTCTCCCTTCTCTCAAGGAAGACCATGAATAGTGATTCTGTCACTATTTATCAGACATAACTCCGGCATCCAGCAAGGTAACAATACAAAGTTGGTCGCAAAATAAGCATCTACTCTTGGCGCATAAACCCCAATTGATTTCATCCTCAAATCTATAACCAATTGGTACATATCTTAATTTTTATTTTGCGAAATTATTGTAGCACGCAGTCTTATTTTTTAGCTTCTGTTGCGAAAATGAAGTTTTGAAGAACCTAATGGCTGCTGCGAGCTCTCCCCAGCCTTTGGATATGGGAGAGACAACTCAAAACGTTACTTAAACACATCCCAATCAGAATCCAAAACAAACATATGCTGCAAAAATTCAGTCCAAACAATTTGCTTCAGTTGCGTCTAAAGTAGAATTGTTGCCTGTTTTCTTTCTTCATGGTGAACTAGTGATTGAATTCACAATAAAATAAGATAACAACTTTATAAAGGAAGAAGGATTGTATCAGGCAGTCGTGATTAAATTTTCTTATGGAAAACCCTATTTACAGGAGGTTCGAAGAATTTTTTCGTCACAATTTGATATTCAAGATAACCATAACGTTGGGCAGTTGGAGTTTCGTAACTTGTTAGTCAGATTTGATCTCTACAATAATTCTGTACACTTCCTTTCAAAGTCCACTGGATATCTTAAATCCAAAAGCGATGAATTTTTCTTCAGAACATTCCCATGGAATTTAGGATTCAATCCGAAGGAGGAGGCGTCTATGGCAGTTGTATGGATATCTCTACCAGGTTTGTCACTTAATTTCTTTGCTAAGAGGTCGTTAATGTCTATAGCTTCAGCTGTCGGAAAAGCTCTTGCTGTGGACAAGGCGACACAAGAAAGAACGAGACCTAGTGCCGCTAGAGTTAAGGTTATAATCGATCTGTTGGCTAAACATCCGAAAAAGGTGAAGCTGCAGATTGTAGATCGAACAAAAGGTAAATATATCGTATACTATCAGGAAATAGTGTACGATAATCTCCCTAAATATTGCACTTATTGAAAGCATCAATGCATGACGAGAAGGTGTATCGAATTATGAAAAAACACGCAGAAAAAGAGGACATGACAGAGGAAGTAACAGGGGTATCACCACAATTTGGTCAAGGTTTGGTTGAGGAAGATGATCCAGGTATTGAAAAACTAAAAGGTGATGCAAGGGATTATTTAATAGCTTAAAGAGCTGGACAAATTGTTAACGATTTAGCAGAAAAGGCTGGTAAACAAGTAGTTGCTGTAGCAAAAGAAACTGTGGTTGATTAGCATGTTTTGCAAACTGAAGGACTACAACAAATGGCTAATGTGAATCGTGCAAGTGCAGTTATAGCTGATACAATACAAAACAAATCAGATGGGAAGTTAAATGTTCTGAATAAGCTAGGACCATATCAAAAAGATGGTGAACAAGGAAGTGATGCAACAAAAGAAACTGTGGGCGAACAACAAGTTTTTTAAATTGAAGGAGGAAAACAAATAGTTAATGAGAACAACACTGTAGGTGATAGTTCAAAATTTGATAAGGATCCAGCTAAGTTTCAAACAGATGTTCCTGCTAGCATAGCTTTAGCGAGGATTTCCAATGTCGTGAATCCAATTGTACAGGCATATGATAACCTGGGTAGTGTAGCAGCTATAATGTCATCTGGTGGATTTTCAAAGAGGGTTGCTGATAGTACTGAGGTGCCTTAGAAGTTTCAACAATATACGGAGAAAGATGGCTTGGAGTCTGCAATTTCTACAGGCCAAAAAAGAATCTGTAGTTGGTCAACAGATTTTGGAAACAGTTAATATAGCTGTGCAAGCATCTGATAGTTTGCTTAATGCAACTGTTGCTTCAACTACAACAATTGTAAAGGAGACTATTGCTCGAGCTTATGAACCAATGCAATTTAAGCATATTGAACGAGAATATATGGGGCAGAACTCAGATACTAAGGCTCCACAGGTTGCAACAAAAGGTGAATTCCAAAAACTGGGCAATAAAAAAATTGGACAAAATGCAACACTGGGGACTGTAATTCTAGTAAGACCCAGAATTTTGGAAGGGAATTCAGAGGAACTAAGAGCAATCTGATGGAAGATAAGGCTGGTAATCTAAACGTTGTTGATAAAGGAAGGGATCAAACTAAAAAGGGAGAAGTTTGGAATGTGGTAACCCCCAAAAAATTGCCTATAAAGCAAGGGGGTTCACAAAACTCACAGAACTTGGGTATTCGACAGATTGTTGTAAACATTGGTTCCAGTTCTAATTCTTTCGATATTCTAGCAACTAATGGGGACCTTGAACCTGATGCAGCTGATTTAAAAGATAACATGATATCCAAACAACTTGTCCCAATGTCCAATAATGAAAAAGGAGGGCAAGACAATGTCGATTTGGAGAAAAATCTGAGTGTTCGACCAAGTGACTCAAAGAGGAAGTTGGGGAATGAACTAATGGGCAACCAAACACATAGTTCCAATGTACCTACACTGCACTTTTCCAATCCCCAGGTTGAACAAATTATCAAAGATGTCCATAAAGAAATGATGTTGAATAACACCATGGTTAAACAACCGTTGGCCACTTTAAACACATCCGTATTTGACGTCCCTTCACAGTCATTTGTTGGAGAATTTGAAGGTAAATCTAGGCAGCCTATGATGTCAACGGGGAATAACAATGAGGGTATACATGCAAATGTGAAGTTGATGGCTATCAACTCCAAGCTGTGGCTAGAGCAGCGTGAGGATGATGAGGAAGAGGATTGGGGTGATGGTTTTGCTTGTTATTCATCAGAAGAGGCTAATCATGAGGTTAAACATGATAGTGCAGGTGAGGAAATTGATTCCTTAGCCATGGTAAAATCTGATCGAGTAACAACAAGTCCAAAGAGATATTTGAACCTCAATACTCCTAAATTCATTCCCAGGAATGCTTCCACTCTTTCTATTCAACATGAAACCAATTCTGGAGCAAAGTCGACTGGACAGAAAATTTTGCAAACAAATTTGGAGCAAAGTTGACTGGGCAGAAGCAGCAGGTTAATCCAAATACTTCAACTGTTTTTAATGCAGTATCTGGGCAATAGCAGATGCATGAAAACATTGCCGGAGCTGCAGCCCTGTCAAATGCTAAGCAGCAAAAATCAGAAGCATTCTCAAATGCAAAATACCAGTAACAACAACATCCTACACTGAACACGCAATAGCAAAATCTTCCAAGCACCACAGTCAATACTCATAGTGATGATTGCAAGGTAGTAACAAT
This sequence comes from Nicotiana glauca, assembly GCA_026770625.1. Classification (NCBI taxonomy): domain Eukaryota; kingdom Viridiplantae; phylum Streptophyta; class Magnoliopsida; order Solanales; family Solanaceae; genus Nicotiana; species Nicotiana glauca. The sequence goes on along the minus strand of MU694365.1, from coordinate 25,112 downwards.
TAAAAAAATGGGGCAGCAGTAACTAGTGACAACCAATCCAGCTATTTCGTTATAGGAAAGGAAGTTATTGGATGCAATGGTAAATTCAAATCCAATAAAATCTTTAAATCCTATTGTTGGTAGCACTGAACGCATGAGTAGAAGCAGTAACAAAATGCAAATCACAGAACAACATCAACACAAGGCAATCGTGGTTAACTCTCAGGATGGCAAGACATTGGTGTCACTTGGTATTGACCAAAATGTTCCACAACCAGTGCACTTGGGGAGAGACTTGTATGACGAAGGAGAGGAAGAAGCGATGTTACAACAGTGTAGAATAGAGGCAGCAAGAAAAGGTGATTTATCACCTATGCATAGCAGAGAAAACAAGAAGTCTCGAACAAGGGATAGAAGTTGGGATGGCAGGCAACACAGTTACGATGGAAAAGCAACACAAGAGGTTGCCCTTAGGAAGCCACCAATGAGAAATGCAAAGCAAAAGGAGAGTGTACCTACCACTTCCGCAAGTCAAATAAATAAAAAAAGAAATGATAAAGTTTGAAGTGTATTTGAAGAAAGCGGAAGAAGAAGCAAAAGAGCTACAAATTGAAGAATGCACAAGTTTCAACAAAGAGGGCAAAGACTCAATTTTTTACATTGTATTATTTTATCATTTTTTAAGTATTATCATGGGAAAAATGCATAATTACCCCCCTGGCCTATACCCGAAATCCCAACTACACACTTTTTCTTTGCGGAAATTCTATTACCCCCCTAAACTTATTTTAAATGTAATTATTTGCGTCCTTAATGCTGACGTGGCACAGTGTGTGTATTTCACTCTCCCAAAGGAGAGTGAGAAGCAAGAAAAAACGATTTTCAGATTATTTTTTTACTCATTTTTACCATTTTTTCTTACTTTTTTTCCTTTTCCTTTTCCTTTTCCTTTTTCTTTTTCTTTTTTTCTTTTACTTTTTTTTATTTCTTCTCTAATTCCGGTGGATATTCATTCACCGATAACTTTGTCTAACTGTTTTCTTTCATTTTTTTCTTTTCACACACAAGTTAAACTCTCAAAAAGATCTATTCATAAGCAAAGCAAAATACACTCAGATTTTGGTGGGGGGGGGAGGGAATTCATCATCGGAAAACCTTCCCACGCCGGAAAAAAAAATGTATTGAAATTTTAACTGAAATTTTTTTTCTCAACTTATATTCGTTTTTATTTCTTTTGCTCTTCCTCCCACACATAAATTACACTTTCAAGAAATTATATATATATATATATATATACCAAAATACACTTAGATCGGAATAAAAATCTATCGTCGGAAAAAAAAAATTCTGAAAAAAATGATGTTTGTGAAATTCCGACGACCACCATTTATGCCGCCGGTGACCAAACAAACAAGAAAGAGAATTAAATAACCAAAAAAATGAGAATAATAAGAAAAAAAAAAGGATAAGAAAAAGAAGAAAGAATAAAAAAGTACTAAAAATGCATGGTGGGGCGCGTGTAGCTCACCACTTACCAAGAGTTTGGTTGTCAGTGTTAAGGGTGCAAACAATTACATTTAAAATAAGTTTAGGGGGTAATAGGATTCCCGCAAAGAAAAAGTGTGTAGTTGGGATTTCGGGTATAGCTCAGGGGGGTAATTGTTAATTTTTCCTATTATCATCTGTAATATCATCACAAAATATGCTAGATCACTGAATATTTAATTTTAGCTAGTTCTTTTATTTTACATGCTTGCTAGTGAGGCTATTTTATGACTCAATAGGATTAGTAAGGTAAAGTTTAGCCCAATTTCTGTTGCCTTGGTCCTATGCCTTTGGAAATTACCCACATGAATATGAGATTATATGCCCTCATGAGACGTTTCCGACAGCTACACCGTGATTCCTCTACATGAGGCTGTCATCATAAGGCAGTGTGAGGCGCAAAGAAGTGATTATATCGCAAAGACATATGGGTAACAATACCGGTGCTGTTGTCCCCCTTATTTGTACTTTTTCTAATTGTTACTCCCTCCGTTTCAATTTATGTGAACCTATTTCCTTTTTAGTCCGTACCAAAAAGAATGACCTTTTTCCTTATTTGGAAAAAATTTACCTTTATGCAATGATTTATAGTCACACAAAATAAAGGTGCCTTATTTTACACCACAAGATCAAAAGTTTTCTCTTTTTTCTTAAATTTCGTGCCCAGTCAAATGGGTTCACATAAATTGAAACCGAGGGAGTATATTTTTTTCTCTTTTATATATATAAAAAATTAGCCCTAAAAAAGAAGCTTCCATTAAGCTCTCATATATTTTATTTGCCCTGCTACCAACTTTTGTCTGCTAGAAAAAATTGACATATTCTCTTTAAACGGAACGCCACCAAAATCTCTTCGCATGATTTTGAGTATGTATGGATAATATCACATTTCTATACTCTTTTCACATCTTCCTACTAGGAGTATTATTTCAATATAACTCTAGGAGCAACATATAGGAACCTGTTCACACTCTTTTCTCTTGATCTTGTGAGAGTCAACACTGAGTCGCTGATCAGTCCATTCAGGACAAGGAATGGATGGAGATATTACACCTAAACACCAAGATGTTATCTACAAAGTTACAATACTTTTCCTTTCTCGTAAATCTTTCTAGTCCTGCACTACAAAAGTTCTTTTTTCCCTCTATAGCTTTCTTTTTTCAGAAATGGAGTAATGAGAGTAAATGTGGGAGATAACAAATGTAACTTGAAATAAAACTTCCATAAGGCTACATATAACATAAGAAGCCAAAACATGTTTCATCTAATATATAAATCTAACCACTTTGATAGAGTACAAGGACCAAAAAATTCTGATGAAGAATATAACATTCACAATACAAATTTTAGCTTACTAGGAGCCCTTAGTATATTAGAGATATAACTACTAGAGTATATGAGAGAATCCCAAGTGTTAGCTAATCCTTAAGTACAAACTTTTGCAATATTATGGACCCAAATAAAGTATTTATGACTTGAGGATTTACATAGCCGACCCCAACTAGCTTGGAATTGAGGCACACTTGTCGTTGTTGTTAATAGCCATGTCAACGTAGCTTCACCTGTTGTATCATAATATTAATTTTTTCTTGGCTAAGATTAAGATCTTTAAAACTCATATCTTCATCCATGTAAAGACATTTTTATCCATCTCCACCCTACTCTAAATATGTTATATTTTCTGCTACCACCACTGATTTTCAAATTATAGAGGAAAGACTTCTACATTAGCCCTATATCCTTTCATTATTTTCAATGTTTCCATGAATAGGCAAAAGAATTAAGGAACATATAATCAAAAAGCGAATGAGAAATTTTAAGCAAAGGGCAAAGGCATAGACTTGCATCTCTTGAAAGTTTGATTTCATTACATTCAGCCACTAATCAAGAACATAAACAGTTAAAATGCACTACAAACTCTTAAGCATCACGCTCTATTTAGGTCCATTCAATTTCAAATACCAACTAATTTATTTTTTAATAAAAATTGGAAATTCTCTAATAGAGTTTATCTAAATCTTAAACTAATTTGTTTGCCCTCGAACTTTCTTCTTATCTGATGTCCCTATATTTATGTAACAACCAAGACATAAGGAAAAGAATAAGATAAACACACAAAATTGCAAGGTTTATGTAACGACCCGACCCGTCGTTACGGGAGTTACCGCCCCGTTTTCCCCATTTTATGCTTCTATATGTTTCATTATATATGTTTGAAGAATTTGAAGTAATTTGGATAGAGTTCGGTTAGAAATGAGACAATAAGTCTCTTTATGAGAAGGTTAGTCTGGAATAGTCAACCGAATGTTGACTTACGAGTTAGAAGGCTTGGAATGGATTTCCGATAATTTGACTAGTTTCGGGGGATGATTTGTGACTTAGGAGCGCAATCGGAATTTAATTTGGAGGTCCGGTGTAGAAATAGGCTTAAATTGGCTAACGTTGGATTTTGGCGAATACCGATTGATAGGTGAGATTTTGATACGAGGGTCAGAATAGAATTCCGAGAGTTGCAGTAGCTCCGTTAGGTGATTTTGGATATGCGTGCAAAGTTTCAGATCATTCGAAGGTGTTTAGGTCGAGTTTTAGATCAAATGCAAGTTTCGGAAGTTTTAGTTTAACTTAGGCTTGAATCCGTGGTAATTCGATGATTTTGATGTTTATGATGGTGTTTTTATGTTACGATCAAGTTTGAATGAAGTAATAGAACATATCTGTGCATTTAGTTGAGGTCCCAAGGGCTTCGGATGAATTCCGAATGGTTAACGGATCGATTTTTGCCTCATATGGACTGCTGGTTCGCTGGTATTTCTGCAGCAGAGATTTACTCTATGCAATCGCAAGAGAGGGGATGCGATCGCATAGAGAAAAAGTTGAGGGGGGCTGGATTGGCCTATGCGATCGCAATAGGCTTTGTATGCGATCGCAAAAGAGAAATTTTAGGCCTATGCGATCGCAGGGATGAACTACGCGATCACATTGAAGGATTTTGGGAGGCAGCATTTTTTGGTCTATGAGATCGTAATGGTACTGATGTGATCGCATAGAAGGAGACCTCTGGGCAGAACAGTTAAGGGTTAAAATTTCAGTCGCGACCCTCATAATATTTCCACCATTTTTACTCCGCCAAGAGAGGTTTTTGAGCGATTTGAAGAGGGTTTTCAACGGGTATTGCTTGGAGGTAAGTCTCTTGACTAGAAAATACCATTTTATGGAAGAATCAACACTCAAATTCATGAAATTGGATAGAAATTGTGAAGAACTAGGGCTTGGATTTTGAAACGAATTTTTAGGATTCGAAAGGCCATTTGAACTCCGTTTTTGATAAACTTTATATGTACGGACTCGTGGCGAGATGAGGAATCCGTTGGTATGATTTTTGTAATTTTTTGAGAAGTGGGCTCGGGGCTCGAGTTTTACCAACTTCGTGAATTTTAATACGTTTCGAGTATTTTTGATTGGGTTATGTCTCTTTAACCCATATTTATGTATTCGTTGTGATTTTAACTGGATTCGACGCGCGAGGAGGTCGATACGAAAGGAAAAGGCATTGCGGACCATTCTACGGCCGATTAGAGGTGAGTAGTTGGTGTATATGATGGCCTGAGGGTTTGAAAACCCGGCTTATCACATTGTGACATTATTTAGGGCGTGACTCGCACCCCATGGCAGATGTGGGATTGATTATGACCGAGGATTGTGACTTGGTCCATCCCGAATAAGAATGTTTCTATATTGGCGATTGATACGCACCTTATGTTGAGTATATCTGGGCTTATTGCCATGTTTGGTGCCTTGTGCCGATCTGTAGCATCCTCAGAGGATGAATATCATTGTGATAGCATGCTTTGTATAATAATTGATCTCAGTCTTGTGTTATAATCACCGTTATGAAATGCTAAGTCACTTTTCCTGAAGTTAAAATTATATTCTTCTAAATAAATTGGAAATTTGGAAATTAATTGAATCTGTTACATGACTCATATGCATATTGTGGACTGAGTATGGATCAGACTGCACGCCGCAGTGGATGTTATGATTATATTGCGCTTGGGCTGAAGGAGCCCCTCCGGAGTCTATACACACCCCCAGTGAGTGTCATCAACGTTAAATGGATCGGGCTGTATGCCACAGCGTGTTCATGTGCATTGCATTGCATCCTTGCATTATACTTGACTGATATATTTGATGTTGTTTTGCTGTTGGTTCATAGTTAAGGTGTCGGACTATTAGTTTTAGCTTTACTTTGTGGCATTTCATGGATTTCTTATCTTCAGACATTTTATATGCTTATTACTCAATGAGTACTTAGCACTCACCCCTACTCCCTGCACCTTGTGTGAAGATTCAGGTACACCGGAGGCTTAGCTGAGCAGTCGTTGTCTCCAGAGTTCATCAGAGTTGTTGAGGTAGCTGCTTGACGTTCGCAGGACCTGACTACTCTTTCTATTTCAGTTTTGTTTATATATATACATTTCTAGACTTGAGTATTTCATTCAGATATTGTTATCTAGTTCTGTTTAGAGGCTCTAGACTCGTGACCCCAGGTCTTTTGGGAGTATTTCATCAGATTTCGTATTTTCTCAGTATTATACTTCTATAAATAGCAGATCATTACTCTAAATCTATTATATTCTCCTTAAATTGTCGGTTTTGAGATTTATTGTTGAATTGGGAACGATTGTTGGTCAGGCTTGCCTAGCTTTAGGGTTGGTCGCCATCACGACCGGGTTTGGGTCGTGACAAGTTGGTATCAGAGCCTAGGTTACTAGGCCTCGCGAGTCATGAACCGGTTTGGTAGAGTCTC
>MU694365.1:3236-17876 GCA_026770625.1 Nicotiana glauca | reverse complement strand
ATGCTGAAATACTGAATTGAGGCGAAGCAGGTGGGATATCTCCTGTGGGGTGTCCTTAAGTGGTATGATCTTTATGTGTATGTTAGAAGATCTCATGTGTAATGGAAAGGTATTTTCTATGTGTCGTGATTCGAATAGGTGCAACGCATGTCCATGTATCAATTTTGATAATATAATATAGGTAGTATTGAGATTAATGTTATTGATATACGTTGTGATGTTTTGTCGAGTTGTAGCCGTGTTGTTAGGATGGTTTTGGTGATTCTCTGGCAGGTGGATAGGCCTAATTACAAAGGAAACTCTGCCGAAATTTTTGAAAAATTTGGGACTTAGTAAAAAAAAAAAAAATTTGTCGCCTAGAGAGTAGGCTTAACTGTTATGTGAGTGAATGCAAAAAAAAAAATGCAGAAGAGTTAAAATTCCAGATGATTTGTGTTTCCACAAGCTTATGAAAGAGCGAGGTTAATCTCACTATGGTATTTACGACAGCAATGGAGCATACGCGTTATGAGTATAGTGAGTTGTGATATATGGCTTCGAGCTAAGTTGGGGAGGTTGCTGTTGATTAGCGGATTGTACAGTTATGTACTATGTTAGTTCTGGTTTGATGCATGTTGGTGAATCAGTTCTGGTTGCGGAAATTGGATCGAGAATGACACGAGTGAAGGAAAAATTTTGACAAGACGCCAAGAAATCGGATGGGCAGGAAAGAAGTTTCGATGGTTAAGATAAATTGGTATTGTGTTTAGCGTCACCTAAGATCGGTGTTTTGTAAAAAGGGCTTTGCGTCCTGGCTAATGATTCTTGATCGCTCTTCAGCATTAGCGCGACCGGTGGTTTGGAGGTACGCCCCAAATATTGTTGCGGTAGGTTGTGGGAGTGTGTCCCACTGGAAGATTATATAATTGTGGCATACAGTCACTTGACTGATTAAAGATGTAAACCAAGTATGAAGTTTGAGATGATGTCGTTAAATTAAAGATTTATGCCTGGAGGGCACTTGGCATATTGGGTTGAGAACTGGGGAGGATTACTCCGATTATAATGGTTGTTCTTGTGTTCTATGAAGAAAATGGAAGTTATTATGGACCTTTGAAAGGTTATTAGACTAGTTCAGTGTGAGCAGAATCGGCTTGAAGTCAGTGGATAGATTTAATGTGAATAATGGCTCTATATCAGGCCAGATGTGTACATTTTTGGAATGCGGTCCTCGTAGAGGAGTAGTTAGGTTGATGTTTCATTGTCAGATATTTCGCGTAGTGATGCATTGCGCTGGGTGAGTTGTGAGACGGCTTGAGAAATTGCTATATGTTAAGAATCCGCATAGGAATGACGTTATATGAGCATCTTGGTTCTTGAGATTTAGATTGTACATCGCACCTCAGTGGTGCTTGAGTGTTATAGCTTATAACGCTATATGTCCCTCAGAGATATTATTATGCACTTAGCATGTGTACGACCGATACTCGGTATTTTGTGGTAATGAGCAAATTTGGCTCGATGTGCATCTCCTTAGGTGAGATCTATGTGTGGATCGGGTGGCACGCCACCATGGGTATGTTATCTGTATCAGGTTGCACGCCGCAACAGTGTGATATCGAGTATAGTTTTTCTATATGCTGTCTTTGTATGCCTTGCTTCCTGTTTTTCCAAGGAAAGTCTGTATTAGTGCATAGGATTTGATAAGTCCTTCCAAAGCTCGTTTTCTTTAGTACCGCATTCAAATTGGTAGCCTATTGACACATTGGGGCATTATATGCGACATTTAAATATGTCTGGAGTGGCTTATTGCCCGAGCAGTTCGTACTGGGTGAGACGAGATCATTGAATTCGAGATCGGTGCAATATGAGTATATGAAGTAAAGTAAAGAACTAAGACCATTGTTTGGTTTAGAATAAGGTGATAGTTCTTGCCAAGAGTATAAAACTAATGAATTGTTGTCCCAACGGTGGCTAAGAATGTATACAGATCTCATCCGTCGTGTCATTATTGTAAGAATTTGCACAAGGCATGTGTATGTCATGCAGAGCATGGGATGTTTAGTGATTCCTTCTAAGCTATTATGTCTCTTTAACCCATATTTATGTATTCGTTGTGATTTTGACTAGATTCGACGCGCGAGGAGGTCGATACGAAAGGAAAAGGCATTGCAGACCATTCTAGGCCGGTTAGAGGTGAGTAGTTGGTGTATATGATGGCTTGAGGGTTGGAAACCCCGTCTTATCACATTATGACGTTATTTAGGGCGTGACTCGCACCCCATGGCAGGTGCGGGATTGATTATGACTAGGGATTGTGACTTGGTCCATCCCGAACAAGAATGTTTCTATATTGGCGATTGATACGCACCTTATATTGAGTATATCTGGGCTTATTGCCATGTTTTGGGCCTTGTGCCGATCTGTAGCATCCTCAGAGAATGAATATCATTGTGATAGCATGCTTTGTATAATCATTGATCTCAGTACTGTGTTATAATCACCGTTATGAAATGCTAAGTCACTTTTCCTGAAGTTAAAAGTATATTCTTCTAAATAAATTGGAAATTTGGAAATGAATTGAATCTGTTACGTGACTCATATGCATATTGTGGACTGAGTATGGATCGGGATGCAAGTCGCAGCGGATGTTATGATTATATTGTGCTTGGGCTGAAGGAGCCCCTCCGGAGTCTGTACACAGCCCCAGTGAGCCCCATCGACGTTAAATGGATCGGGTTGTATGCCACAGCGTATTCATGTGCATTGCATTGCATCCTTGCATTATACTTGACTGATATATTTGATGTTGTTTTGTTGTTGGTTCGTAGTTAAGGTGTTGGACTGTTAGTTTTAGCTTTACTTTGTGGCATTTCGTGGATTTTTTATCTTCAGACATTTTATATGCTTATTACTCACTGAGTACTAGTACTCACCCCTACTCCATACACCTTGTGTGCAGATTCAGGTACACCGGAGGCTTAGCTGAGCAGTCGTTGTCTCCAGAGTTCATCAAAGTTGTTGAGGTAGCTGCTTGACGTTCGCAGGACCTGACTACTCTTTCTATTTCAGTTTTGTTTATATATATACATTTCGAGACTTGAGTATTTCATTCAGATATTGTTATCCAGTTCTGTTTGGAGGCTCTAGACTCGTGACCCCAGGTCTTTTGGGAGTATTTCATCAGATTTCGTATTTTCTCAATATTATACTTCTATAAATAGCAGATTATTACTCTAAATCTATTATATTCTCCTTAAATTGTCGGTTTTGAGATTTATTATTGAATTGGGAACGATTGTTGGTCAGGCTTGCCTAGCTTTAGGGTTGAGCGCCATCACGACCGGGTTTGGGTCGTGACAGTTTAAGACATACCACCTGTAGCCGAATCAACATCCATAGCTTTGTCTCTAACACAGTCATTTTTGCCAACTTCTTCCTGTGCTGAAATTGCCGAAATGTTATGTGAAAATATAGAAAAACTATTTAGAATTGCAAAAATTGCCGAAACGCTGTGCAGAAATGCAGAAAAACTTTGTAGAAATGAAAAAATTACCAAAATGTTGCGCAGAAATGCAGAAAATACAGGAAAACCTATGCAGAAATGCAAAAAATACAGCTTAATATGCAGAAAATTCTGAAATGTAGTGCAGAAACCTAGAACTAATATGCAAAAAACACACTGTTCAAAAATGCAGAAATACTATGCAGAAAATGTAAAAACACTATGTAGAATCACAAAAACAGTGAGCAGAATCGTAGAAATTGCCGAAACGCTCTGCAGAAATGGAGAAAATGCAGAAAAATTATGCAGAAACACAAAAATATTGTACAGAAATACAAAAATTACCATTGATGAGTTGACCTATAGCATAGTAATTGAAAGCATAGAACGCAACAAGTTTTCAAGGAAGAATATCCCGAACTAATCTTCGCGAAGGATAAAAAATTGTAGGCCAGTTTGCATGTTATTAAATCTTAGGTCACTTTGCACGTTATAAAATGTTATGCCACTTCTCCGAACTAAGACGATTTTGCTAACACTTCATTTCTTAATTTCCTATTTTAACAACAACAACAACAACAACAACCCAGTATAATCCCACAAGTGAGTGCTTAATTTCATAATTAGAAAAAAAAATTAATCTTTATAACAAAAGTTAAACCAGGAGCTGAATTTATTAGACTTCCGGTGACCAACAGAACATATTGTGCATATTTGGATCATTAAAAACCTAAACTATGGCAGAGACTTGACTAAATTATAACGAATCATATTTTGCAACCCTACAATGGTAACCAATGGTTGCTAAAAAGGCTAAACTGGCAGGCTCGAACTGTTAATTTACCTATAATAGCCAAGACACAATTTATAGATAAATGGTAGTGCAAGAACATACCTGAATCCTCCATAAAAGATATTTCTTCCCAATCAAGATGATCTTCTCAAAATGAGATTTGAGCATATCCTCTTCCATTGGCCTCTGCAAATGCTGAAATAGCTATCTGGCACTTCCCTGCATGTGTTGATTCAAACTGATTTATAAAAAGCTTTGAGCTCAAGGGAACAAAGGGAAACCCCATCCTATGATGTCATTGATGTGAATTAAAAAAACACCCATAAAATAATCGGTCGATTTAACACTTGAAAACCCTAATACGAAGAATAATCAAAGCCACAAAGCCTAATGAAGAGGAATTTTGGCAAATCAATCGAAGACCACTATCAACAAACAATTCCAACAAACAAATAGTACGATTTTCTTGTTTTGGTAGTTTTGTTGAGTATCAATAACTCTATTTAATTTTAAATAGAAAATAATTAAATCAGTTCTTAATTAGGCGTAGACTTGAAGTTCAGTCCAAGCGATAACGACACAGCAACAAAATACCCAGAAGAATCAAAGGGGTTTAACTGTAGATAAATATATAAAGAAATAAAATAATTTTAATTAAGAAATCATACGTTTTGAACGCTAAAATTTCTCTTTCTTAGATGTAGGTATTGGGTCAATGGAGAAGAAAATTCCAACCAGTGCTGGATTCGGTAGCAGTGGAACCAGCGGCGTGGTGGTGGCAAGATGGAGATTTATGTGTCAATGTTAAGTAGAGGGGTTGAATAAAAATTTGAGAAAGTATTAATTTCTTTTGCCTTTGAAAATAGGGGGAAACTTTCGCTCAATGAAATAACGGAGGGAATTTTTTGATGAATTTTTTATTTTTATTTTAGAGCACACTTGTTAAGTGTTGCTTTTATTATTAAAAAAACAGCACGCTTTAAAAGCATTGTATATAGATGAATAAGTGTTGCCAAATATTTTATGATTTGGCAACACTTAAAACGCGTTATCTTTATATTTATAAAGTACACTTTAGAAACGTAGCTTAAACTTTCGTGGCCAAAATCTCAAAATAAAGGCTACACTTATAAAGTGTTCCTATAGACACTTTTGGCTATGCTTTCTAAGCGTTGTCTAAAAGTAGTGTGGTCCTAGAAAAATATGTTGTAGTGTTTCCACCACTAATAAGGTATTTAATCGCATAAAAACGAGTTATGAAGTCAAAACTATTACCTCCAAATGATTCCCCTTGAATCCCTCTTCAACCCTCTTCAACAATCTTTAAAATTGCCTAAAAATGGAGGAAACTAGGCTAAAATTCGCGAAATAAGCATTTTAAAACATCATACCCAGACATATAAAATCCTTCTTCGTGAACGCGGTTAAAGGCTCGCGTTCGCGAAGCACAAATTTATGTTGACCATTTTTCCTTCTTCACGAATGTGACTCTTTACTCGTGAACGCGAAGCTCAGCTTCCCAATACATCGCGAACGTAGCTCCCTTCTCGCGAACGCATAGCTCAAGACCACACCCTTTCACGAACGCGAAGGCCAAGCCTTCAGCTTCACTTCACAACCCTTCGCAAATGCAGGATGCACTTCACGAATACGAAGCACAACCTTTCCTCCAGCCCCAACTCCTCTTCGCAAACGCGAGACCCTAATAGCGAATGTGAAGAACGAAACCAGAACTAGGCTGCTTCAATATTTTTTACAATTTCTCGAAGTTCCAAAATGTTTCATTGAGCATCCGAAACACACCCGAGGCCCTCTCGGGACCTCAACCAAACATGCCAACCAATCTTAAAACATCAATCAAATTTGTTCCAATCTTTGGAATGCTCAAAACAACATCAAAACACCTACTTCACATCAGATTCATGCCTAAGAACTCCAAAATCTTCTAACTTACGCTTTTGATCAAAAACCCAACCAAACCACATCCGAATGACCTGAAATTTTGCACACACATCCAAAATAACACAACGGAACTACTGCAACTCTTAGAATTCCATTCTAAGCCTCATATCAAAATCCCACTATTGAACCGGAAACTTCAAAATTCAACCTTTCGGCATTTCAAGCCTAAATTAGCTACGGACCTCCAAAATACAATCTGACCATGCCCCTAAACCTAAAATCACCTAACTGAGCTAACAAGACCATCGTATTTCCATTTCGAGGCCGTCTTCACACTGTTCCGATTATGGTCAACTTTTCAATACTTAATCTCTCAACTGACTGGGTTGTTTCAAATTTGCAGCTCTTCTGAAAAGGTTGGGAAAGTGTAGAAAAATCAATTAGCAATCATTATTGAAGTTCAAGAAGTGATTCAAGTGGAAAAACCATCGCCTGCTAAGAGTGGAAACAAATATCGCCTAAGTCAGCTAAGAAACTGAACCCTACTCCTCCTATATTTAATTCTAATGATCGACGGATTGGGAGTCCTGAAAATATTCAAAAGGAGTCTACGACACAATGGGTCAATAGAGCTTTTGGGGGTAACCTAGTTACTACTAACAAGTCGTGGCAAAAAATTCCATCTCAATCTATTGATACTAATAATACAGCTGAATTTTCTATGATTAATGAGAAGGTTCAATGGAATGGTGGAATATTATTGTATAACCAGATAGAGGAAGATTTTGAGGAAGGAGAAGTACATGATGGTGTGCAAGGTGAGGAGGATTCAATAGATGAAGAACAAGAAGATGTTGATCAAAGTGTTAATGGAAAGACTTTAATATCAAACATAAGTGTCACAAAGCACAATGAGGAAAAGCTGGAAAACAAAGGAGAAGCTGAAGCCAAGGAGCAAGAAAATTCAAGCCATAAACATACAGCTATAGTAATCCCCAATGAAGCTACAATAAAACCTAAAGGAGCTAAGGAACAAGCGATTGATCCAGGAGTAATAGGGGAAGTAACTAATCGTATAAAAGCTCATAAACTTGATACAGTAGTAGCTGCTCAAAGCCAGAACCTTCAGCCATTAAAGGAGACTGCTAAAATGACAAACAAAACATGTAACAATGTTTCATTGGCAAAAATTCAGCCGAAGCAGCAGAAAGGTAATACCTAAAACTACAAAAGATAGTATGGTGCCCGCAAAGAAGATAAATTTGATGGAGTTGGAAAAGATTCAGATGACAAATCTATTGCCCATAATTGTCTTTATATAGTTTGACATGGAGATCTCTCTCCAAGGCACAATGAACAGGTCAAATCAGCAGCCGAAGGCAAGAAGAAGACAACAAAGGACACATCAAGTATTCCGGCAGCTGGGGTAAAAACACGAAGAACCCTAACTAAATCCAATAATCTGTAATGAACGCTCTCATTTGGAATATTATGTCAGTGAATACTAAACAAGATTTTCAAATGCTTGTTACAATGCATAGACTACATCATTTTGAGTTCATAGGTCTCATGGAACTAATGCAACAAACTAGATAGTTGGAAAGATATAGAAGGAGGATTGGTTTTGCACAAGCAATTGCAAATGTTTCTAATAAAATCTGGGCATTTATAGACAAAGCTTTTGAGGTAACTGTATTATATGATATGGTACAGCAACTCACACTAAGGTTATTACATACTGAATCTTAGGTGGAGCTCATTTTCACACTAGTGTATGTTAAATGTGATTCTATAGAAAGGATTGAATTGAGGGATTCATTGTATAACATTGCTACAAATATAACTGTCCCATGGCTTGTTGGTGGAGATTTTAACGTAATCAGGGATGAGGAAGAAAAATTTGGAGGCCTACATAAATGAGGTGGATAATTTCAGACATTGTATTAATACGTACAATCATTCTGATTTGGGCTTCAAGGGCAGCATATATACATAGTGGAATGGGCGTGCAGAAGATGACTGCATATTCAAAAGTCTTGATCGTTGTGTTGCTAATTTGGAATTCCAACACACTTTTCCAGGTTTGGAGGTCACTCTCCTATCTAAGATTAGGTCTGACCATTGCCCAATGAAGTTGACATGTGATCTTCAGCAACTCTAGTGAAGAAATCATTTAGATTCCTTAATTTTTGGGTGAAACATGAATCATTTAAAGATGTAGTGTTTGAAAATTGGCATGCTGGTTTCAGTGCCAATCCTTTAATCCTATTCAATTACAAGCATAAGGAGTTGAAGAAGGCACTATCAACTTGGAGAAAAGCTACTTATGGAGATATTTTTTAGAGGATAGCAAGTCTAGAAGAAGTTGTTATAGTTCATGAAGCTCAATTTGTAGCACATCCTACACAACTGAATCGAGAAAGATTAAAAAGAGTTCATATAGAATTAACTAGATTTCTTGCTTTGGAAAGGAATTATGGAAAAGAAAATCAGAAGTACAATGGTTCATAGATTGGAATAGGAACACTAAGTTCTTTCATACCCAAGTCAATGGTAGAAGGAAGAGATTGCAGCTTAAGAGGATTCAAAATAGGTTTGGATACTAGATAGAAGAAGATGAGAAGATTCCTGCAGAAGCTGTCCAATTTTTCACATATTAGTTTAGTGAAACAATTGTTCCTATTGCATTTGGAATACTTGATCATGTGCCTACACTGGTAACTTTAGAGCATAATTTGGAGTTGATCAGACATCCACAACAGAGGATGTCAAACATGGTGTTTTTGGCTTTAATGGAGAAAGTGCATGGGGGTCGAATGGTTTCACAAACTGCTTTTATCATGCTTGTTGGGACATAATTGGTGACTACATCTTTGATATGGTGAGAGACTTTCTTAATAATCAAGATCCTTCTATGTTTTTTTTTTACTCACACTGACCTGGTTCTACTACCAAAGAAGAAGGAAATGACAATATTTTCAAACATGAGACCCATAAGCCTTAGAAATTTCACTTATAAAATCATCTCAAGGGTGATCCACAAGAGTTAGTAGGGTTGGTTCCGAATATTATCTCTCAAAAGTAAGCAGGATTTGTGAAAGGGAGAAGTATAGTTGAAAATGTGCTTTTAACACAAGAGATCATTACTGACATAAGGTTGAGGACTAAAGGTAGACTTAATTTAGTAATGAAGCTTGATATGACCAAAGCTTATGATAGACATTCCTGGCTATTCTTGACTAAGGTGCTAACAAAGATGGGATTTTGTGAGAGATTCATAGGGTTGATTTATGCAATAATTTCTAACAATTGGTATTCAATGCTCATCAATGGACAACCTCATGGTTTCTTTACATCCACTTGGGGTGGGTGTTAAGCAAGGGGATCAAGTGTCTCCTACTCTCTTTATTCTAGCTACTGAGGTATTTTCAAGAGGCTTAAATATTTTGCATTTGCCGATATTTCCATGGGTTTGGATTGCCTAAATGGATTCCTAAGATCAATCACTTAGCATATGCGTATGACACCATTATCCTCTCTTCTTCAAGTGCTAAGTCATTACAGCTAGTGATGGAATTCTTGAGTGCATATGAAGCTACATCTAGACAATTGGTGAATAAGAGTAAATATGCTA
Source organism: Nicotiana glauca (assembly GCA_026770625.1). Classification (NCBI taxonomy): domain Eukaryota; kingdom Viridiplantae; phylum Streptophyta; class Magnoliopsida; order Solanales; family Solanaceae; genus Nicotiana; species Nicotiana glauca. Next base: position 8,063 of record MU694365.1, on the reverse strand, counting down.
TTTACATGCATCATTCAGCAAGGTTACAGGTGGTCACAAAGGTAGAGAGAATTACAGGAATGAGAAGTCAAGAGTTTCCATCCACTTACTTAGGATGCCCCATTTTTTATGCTAGGAGAAAAATGGACTAATATCATGGATTGATGACTAAGGGGATGGATAAACTACAATCGTGGAAGGAAAAATTGTTAGCTGTAGGTGGGAGAGGAGTGTTGATCTCACATGTCCTTCAAATCATTTCCATTCATCTTCTTTCAGTTGTTAACCCTCCCAACAATGTCATAAACAAGTTACAGAAGATGTTTGCACAAGTCTTTTAGAGCAGTACCATTGGTGGTAGTAGTAGGCATTGGGCTTCTTGGAATACATTATGCATGTCTTGTGAAGATGGTGGAATTGGATTTAGATCTCTTCATGATGTATCTAAAGCACTTTCTTCAAAGTTGTGGTGGAGTTTTAGAACAAAGTCAAGTCTTTAGAGTGCATTTATGAGCCATAAATATTATAAGAAGCTTAATGCAGTAATTGTACTATGGAGGAGGGGTGGATCACATGTGGAGGAAAATGTTGAAATGCAGAGATCTAACCGAACATCAAATCAATTTGTCTCCAAATATGGGATCTTCACTCTTCTGGTTTGATAACTGGACGAGATTAGGCACTTTATACTTCCTATTTCCTCAAGATTTTAGGATAGATAAATTAGTTCATAATGTATATGATGTGGTGAAGAATGGTACTTGGGATATGGATTGATTGACTGAATTATTGCCTCAGGAATATGCAGCTCATATTGTGGAGAACTTAAACCCTCCAGTGATGCAAGAAGAATTAGATGTGCCATATTGGATGTTGGAGACTCGACATCAGTTTAGTGTTAAATCTATCTGGGATTATTTGAGAAGAAGAAATTAATCGAGGATGGCATATAAGATGAAATGGGTGAAATCTCATTCTTCATGTGGAAGGTTTGGAGAGCAAAACTACCTTTGGATGATTTTGTGAGAAGGCTGGGTTATTTTATGCCTTCAAAGTGTTGATGTTGTCTTCAACCTAGGCAAGAATCATTGCAACATTTGTTCTTCGTGTCTGAGGCTTCTAGATGTGCGTGGAAATATTTCATATCGAGGGCAGGGATATCTTTGGAAGGACTGACATTGCACCAAGCAATCACTTGATGTTTGACTCCCCAGATATGTCATAGATTGAAGCCTATTATGCAAGTTTTATCTTTATGTATTGTTTGGGAGTGTTTGAAGAGAAGTAACAACTTAAAATATAGGGAGGTAATGACAATTAGTAGAGTGATTTACCAAGTTTCAACCACTTTACAAGCTCTTGTATGTGTAAGAAAGTGAGGCCTATGTAATGTTCCTTATAAGTGGCAGGAGTTGATTTCTATGATGGAAAAATATACCCCACGAAGTATGAGAAGGTGATATGGGATTTTCCTATGGAAGGGTGGATCAAAATTAACACTGTTTGAGCATCTAGGGGAAATCCTAGAAGAATGCTATAGGATTCTGTCTAAGGTATGAATATGGAGATGTCATATATGCTGCAGGAAGGGAGATTGACGTGGCTACAAATACGGAGGCAGAAACTTTGGCAATCCTGGAAACATTGAGGTATAGTAGTTTGCATCAGTATCATCAAGTTTGGCTCCAAACTGATTCAATGTTGCTTAATAATATAGTAGAGGATTCATGTAAACCTCCTTGGTATATTGTGAATCAGGTGGAGGAGATTAAGAGGTTGTTGAATGGTTGTATTAATATGGTGTCACACGTATACAGGGAGGGCAATAAACCAGCGATCACCTTGCCAACTATACACTGGATGTGGGAAATTTGAATGTCATGAGTTTTGGGAGTTGGATGTACAAGCAAGAAGGTTAGTGAATGGTGATAAGCTCCAATGTCGATATTTAAAGGTGAAAGCTGCAAAGAATTAAAGAGTGAGGAGTAAGGAGGAAAGGAGGAGTAGAGAGCTGGAGAATTCATTAGATCATCATGTACAAATCCTTGGGGAGGAGTTCATGGTGATCATTTTTTCTAGGGAAAAGGGACAAATATATCCCTCTACTATCATTTATTGTTTAAACATATCCTCCGTTATACTATTAGGTTAAATTTGCCACTGTCGTTAAGCAAAGTTTTAAATAAACCCTTAGTTTAACGGATTTTTCACGTCGAGGCTTCTAAGTGAAAGACCCAACCCACAACTTAAAAAGCCCGTACTCAATTAAAACACATGACCCAAGCAAAGTTGAAAACCACCCTCCTCCTTTGTTCTTCCTTCTTCATCTCTTTAGATGAACATCACTCATATTTCTTGATAATTGCACTATGCAATTCCTCCTCCTTCCAAAAAACAGATTCAACCACTGAATGTCATGGCCGCCGAACTACTTCCACAGTTCATCCAATTTTTCTACTGATCATATTCTTCAATTTTTATAAAAGCCCAGAGACCACCACACATCTACTCCCTTTTAAGCACAATTTATTATACAACAACATATACTATCGCGGTGAAACAACAATCAAACCTTAATGTAAATTGTTTTTATCACCTGATCTAATGGCATAATAATTCTAATTTTGTTCTCATGACAATGCATGTTATGACAACTTTCTAGCAACAAAGTAGAATTCATTCATCAAATTTTAAAAGTAAATCAACAATTGATTCTCTTAGGTTCCTAAATAATAAAGTAAAAGTCAATATAGATAAGTCATAGTGTGAGTACCAAGAAACTCTCATTTCATCAACATCCAATTTTGCATTTTCAAGTTGCCCGATTTTTTTTTAAAAATTTTTGATCTTTTGAGGTGTCTAAATAATAAAGTAAAAGTCAATATAGATAACTCATAGTGTAAGTACCAAGAAACTCTCATTTTACCAACATCCAGTTTTGCATTCAACTTGCTCGATTTTTTTTAAATTTTTTTTGATCTTTCAGGTGTCATCGTCGTCTTTAGATGTTGGAGTGGTACCAGATGCCAAAATCAATACAAAATCAACTTTCAGGTCTCCAGTGGCGACGCACAGTGGAAAAGATGGCGGAGATACGGAGGCCTATGACGGTGGAAATTTCCAGCTACCACAAACTCCCAATTGGCTGAGCAATTTGAGATAACAAATTTGATCTATGGTGTTATTTTATTAAAATAACCCGTTTCACATAAGCCGTTGATCAAGAAAAACGAACGGCTAGGATTGAACTTTTTGGATCTACTTATCATTAGAAAGAAGGGGGGTCCAACGGGTTGGATCTTTCACTCAGAAACCTGTAAAAAAATCTGTTAAACTAAGGGTATATTTAGAACTTTGCTTAACGGCAGGGGCAAATTTAACCTAATAGTATAACGGAGGATACATTTAAACAATAAATGATAGTAGAGCGATATATTTGTCCCTTTTCCCTTTTTTCTACTAACCTTTTGTTATTTTTTGCGGGTTATTGTATTCATGCCTTTCCATTTAGTACGACTTCTATGGGTGGTATTAGTACTATGTGCTCATTCCATTGAAGGAGTAAAGATGGCATGCACAAGCATGTAACAAAGGAGGCAAATGAACATACATAGTTTAAAACAAGCCTTGCATCGCAACATACTGCTCCAGGCTTTGACATTGGTGGCGGCAGCAGGCTTATCGAGCTTCACAGCATGCTTTGAACCTCGCCTATCCAAACCAGTAGCAAGACAAAAACTATGCGGCGCACGGGTTCTAGCCAGGTCCATCTCGCTATATACCTGGCGACGTGAGGATAGACACCAGCTCCATCAAGCCTACAACCTGGCGACGCATAGTCTTTTTCACGCGATTAACCAGGCGATGCGAGGTATCCTTCTCACTAGGAACCTGGCGATGCACAGACTATGGCAAGCTCACATTTTTTCAAAATGTTGGGCGGCATACATTTTATTGTTACTTTGGCAATATATTTCGAACACTTTGGACACATTATGGACTAAAACCTGGACGCGACAAGATACTAGGACATTTCAGGAATGAATTCATGCATTGAAATCAACTGATAATCAAGCGAGCTCATGCAAAATTGATGGATAAAACACTGCAAATGCAATTCTTCTACAAGTTGATGGGATACTTAGATGTGATAAACTGGAATGGTACATTGAGGATCATGGATGGAAACATACAATTAATACTTGTGCAAGATCATGGATTATGGACAGTGATTAGTTTTGAGAAAATGTGCGAACTGGTTATGAATGCAATCGACTTGGCTATGCGTGCAACAAACAGAACTGGGAAGTGACTACCTACGCGTGAGGTTATTTTTGCAAGAGGCAGAATTCTCATCAGGACTATAAATGCAATGGGCCTCAAGAGCTAGTTTTAAGGGGTTTTGACACAGTTACCCACAAAAATAAAATTATTTACCCTTGTTCACACATTTTTTGTTTTTGTTTTTCTACCTATAAACTAATTACATTTCCTACCCATAGTAGGTTTTGTGGGGAATTTTCTCTTTATTCTCCAATTCTTTTTTAATTTCTATGCTTCTTTTCTTTCCCCTTTTTTTCTCGTTTTCTTCCGTTTTTTTTTCTTTTTTCCTATTCTAATTTCATTTAACTTATGTTTTTTAATTCTTTTTCTCTTCATAATTGTAACGACCCAACCGGTCGTTTTGAGCTCCGGTGCGTCATTCACCAGTTTGAGGCCATGAGCAGCTTCATCTCAGGTATATTGACTTGTGTGTATGGTCAGAATTAAAATTCAAGAAGTTTGGAGTCAAATTTAAATGAAAATTCTCATTTCCGAAGCTTAAAATTGAAGAAATGAACTAGGATT
>MU694363.1:43627-89325 GCA_026770625.1 Nicotiana glauca | reverse complement strand
TTATAGTTCTGCAAGTTACAATAGTTCGTCTGTGAGGAATTTGTTTTGTTATCTGTTCAATTTGTTCAAAAAAAATGAGTACATTGCTTTACCGTAAAATCATAATATCTTAATCAGGCACGAGCCAATTTGTGAATCATCACATGGCTTGCCCGGCTTCAGGGATTCGTTCCCTCAACCTCGCCATGTGGCCTGTTCTGCCCTTTCAGTTTGGGCTTGTCTCAGGCCCAGCATCTGAGAGCACCGAAAATCCTAGTCCAGCGTATGGATTGGGTTCTTTGGACTTAAAGTTGAAATGTCATTGGGTCTATTAGTGTTTAACTGATAGGCTATGGGATTTCTTAATAACAATTAATTAGGACCTTTTTTTTATTTTAAAGACAAACAAAAAAAAATAGAAAAAAAAATCATAGTTGCTTTTAGGATTGACCTTTAAATAAAATGATGAGACGAGCCTCGCCAAACGAAATACAAACGGCGGGGCCCTCAACGAATGACTATTAAAATACTTAGAATTCGAGAGGGTCATTTAGCGAATTTCATAGTCTTTCCCAAATATAATAAATGCGTAGTTGCTTTAGGCGCGTATGTTAATAATATTACCTTCCTAAATACGGGTGCACATTTATGTTACCCAAATCCAAATTTCAACGAAGTCGAAATGTGTCAAAAGTCGCGGGTGCACTGGTGCGACGTGCATTTTCACGACGTTGTAATTCTTAAAAATGAATATATAATAAAAGCGGACTATTAATAAAAGGCACATAGGATAGAACATGTATTAAAATCAGATAAAATCAAATACAACAGTAGAGCGACCGTGCTAGAACCACGAAATCCGGGAATACCTAACACCTTCTCCCGGGTTAACAGAATTCCTTACTCGGATTTCTGGTTCGCGGACTGTTAACAGAGTTATAATTTCCTCGGTTCGGGATTCAACCGCTGACTTGGGAAACCATTAATCTCCCAAGTGGCGACTCTGAAATTTAATAATAAATCCCGTTCCGATTATCCTTTAAGTGGAAAAACTCGTTTATTACGCCCTTCACGGGATGTAAGTATGAAAAGGAGGTATGACAACAGGTAAGAATCAAGCTTGTTAGCAGCTTATGAGAAGAGGCACAGAATGTTCTATGATGTTTTGGCTTGTGATATAGCAATTGGGAGGTGTGAAAACAGTTCGTGGGATTTAAGACAGCATGGTCTCGCGGTTCAAGGTTACTCGGGGTGAGTACGAATAGAGTATGGTAAGTGTTGGATGGAGTTATTATTGTTTTGATGGAAATCTAGGATAAATTGGACGAAGATAGATTGGTTAGCCATAATTGAGTTGGCATATTGGTGGTAGAGATCAGTCCCTTCCGTGTGATCAAGTTATGTAAGTGATTTTCGACGGTGCGTGTGAGGCTTGTCAGCCGCCGTAGTTGATATTATTCAGGAGCATTCTGCTATTATGGCTTGTTATGTGGAAGCGGATTCCGGAAGGGCTATAGTGCCTTAGACCACTACCTAGATGTTGGCATGTTCTACGGTTATAAGAATTCGCCTGTGTGTTGCTATGTTTCTCCTGAAGTGAGTTCAGCGAAAAGCTTTTATGTGATGAAGAGTTAACCTATTAGTGGTTCTGGAGTTATGATGAAGAATCATGTCCTATTGTATATCGGCACGTTGGGTGCAGCGAGTGGTATGGAATTTGAAGTGAGAATCAAGGTTACAGTTCGGTGCGGACAAGGATATCACAAGCTCGGATGAGCAGGAAAGGAGTCTCGATGTTTAAAGTAAGTTGGTATTGTATTCAGCGTCACCTGAGGTCGGTGCTCTGTAAGAAGGGCTTGTATCATGGTTAATGATTCTTGATCGCTTTTCAGCATTGGTGCGACCGGCAGATGGGATTTACGGACCTGTTATGTGTTTCGAAAGGTTGTGGGAGCGCGTCCCATAGGAAGATTGTATAAGTGTGACATGTAGTCACTTGATTGATTAAAGATTTAACCCCAATATGGAGATTTGTGATGATATCGATAAATTGAGAATATATGCCTGGAGGGCACTCAGTTACTGAATTGTGGACTGTGGATGAGTACTTCAGTTATGACGGGTGTTCTTATTTGTTATGAGAAGAGGGAAATTAGTATGGACCTTCGAAGGGTTATTGGCTTAGTTTGATACGATCAGGATCGACTTAAGGTCGGTGGATGGATCTAAATGTGGATATGGGCTCTATGTCAGGCCAATTATGTTCATTTCAATAAAGCGCTCCTTATGGAAGAATAATCAAGGTGTTATGTGGTCGTTAGCAATTTCATGTAATGATGTATTGCACTGTGCGAGTTGTGAGACGGCTTGGTGAATTGCTTATGTGATGAGGATCCGCGTAGAAATGATGTTATATGAGCAAAATGGCTCTTGAGATTCAGATTGTATATCGCACCTCAGTTGTGCTCGAGTTTTGTAGCTTATAGCGCTATATGTTCACTCAGGGATGTTATTATGCACTTAGCATGCTTATGACCGATATTCGGTATTTTGTTGTAATGAGCAAATTCAGCTCGATGTGTATCTCCTTATGTGAGATCTATGTGTGGATCGGGTGGCACACCGCCATGGGTGTGTTATTTGGATCGGGTTGTGCACCGCAACAGTATGATGCTGAGTACAGTTCCCTATATCTTTCTTTATGTGTTTCGTTTCCTATTTTCGGAGGAAAGCTCGTATTAGTTGTGAACCCGCGTCGCATGTATGATTCGCGAGCGGGGTGTCTGTTTAGTATGTTGCCCGCATCGCAGGTATGATTCGCGAGCGGTAATTGGATCTCCTTTTCATAGTTAATTTTTCTTCTTCCTTGTATCGCGTTCGAATCGGAGCTTATTGGCATATTATGGCATCATTTGAGATTTTTGATCATGTCCGGGGTGGCATATTGCTTGAGTAGTTCATACTGGGTGAGACGCGATTATTGGTTTTAAGATCCGTGCAATCCGAGTATATGAATTACATTAACGAGCTAAGGCCATTATTCGGCCCAGAATGCAGTGATGGTTCTTGACAGGAGTATAGACCCAATGGATTCTTGATTCGGTAGTTGGTTATGAATTTTTGCACATCTCTTCCATTGTGGCGGTATTGTAGAGGTTAGAGTAAGACCTGGGTATGCCATGGGGTGCAATGGGAGCATCAGATTAGTAGGATTTTGACTAAGTTGATCAAAAAAAGGTTATTGTGGTCCGGTGAATAAAGTGATGCTAGGTGCGAACTCAGCAAAGTTATGTAGCCATGTTTGGGTACAGCGTGAAGTGATTAATATGGCGATCTTATGGTGGAAACGGGTCGGGAATAGAATTCCGGATGTTGGAATTGACTTTAAGGCGTATCTGCTTGAATAAAAGAGAATATCTTCAGTATTGATTGAGCTAATGTGCTCAACTGAGTTGTGGTGGCACGGGAAGGTGCATGAGAAGTTAAATAGCGATTTCAGACCACTCTAGTGTAGTTCTCAGCCCGTTCGAGGACGAACGTATGTTTAAGTGGGAGAGAATGTAACGACAAGGCCGGTCGTTTTGAGTCCTAGCGCGTCGTTCAGCAGTCTGAGGCCATGAGCAGCTTCATTTTAGGTATTACGAGTTATACGCGTGGTCGGAATTGAGTTTCGGGAAGTTCGGAGTTGATTTGGAAAGAGAATTCTCATTTCGGAGGCTTAAAGTTGAAAGAATTAAGTAGGATGGGATTTTTGAGTAAACAACCTCGGAATCTGGATCTAAAGGTTCCAGCAAGTTCGTATGATGATTTTGGACGTGGGTGTATGCCCGGTTCGGGTTTTGGATAACCCGGGAGTGTTCTGGCGCCTATTGTGGAAGTTAGCATTTTAGAAGAATTTTCATAAGTTTGGCTTGAAGTGCATTTCAGTGTTATCGATGTCCGTTTGAGATTCCGAGACTTTGAATAGCTCTGTATGGTGATTCTGGAGTTGGGGGCGTGATCCGAAGTGAATTCGGAGGTCCGTAGGTCATTTTGAAGTCATTTAGCTAAAGATGGAAAATTGAAAATTTTGAGATGTTTGACCGGAAGTGGACTTTTTTATATTGGAGTCGGAATTCGATTCTGAAAGTTGGAGTAGGTCCGTAATGTCGAATATGACTTGTGCGCAAAATTTGAGGTCAATCGGACGTGATTTGATAGGTTTAAACATCGGAAATAGAAGTTTGAAGTTCTAAAGTTCATAAAGCTTGAATTGGGGTATAATTCATGATTTTAGTGTTGTTTGATGTCATTTAAGGCCTCGAGCAAGTCCGTAATGTGTTTTGGGACTGGTTGGTATGATTGGTTGGAGCCCCGGGGGCCTCGGGTGGATTCCGGGTGGCTAACGGATCGAAATTGGAATTTTTGGACAGCTGAAGGGTCTGGTTGCTGGTATTTTCGCTTCTGCGGTGGGTTGACCGCAGAAACGGCCACGCAAAAGCAGAAAAAGGAGCCGCAGGAGCGGATTTTTGGTCAAGGCTCGAGGACCGCAGATGCGGTCAAGATTCCGCAGAAGCGCGACCACATCTACGGAAGGATAGTCGCAGAAGCGGAAGAGCGGCCGCTGGAGAGAACGGCAGAAGCGGCTGATGGTCCGCAAAAGCGGGACCGCGGAAGCGGAATTTCTTCCGCAGAAGCGGAAGTAGCTGGAGGCATAGGGGTTGTTTTAAAATCTGGATTTGTCCATTTTCTCCCATATTTTCATGGCTTGGGCGATTTTTGGGGAGCTTCAAGCGAGGATTTTCATCATCGATGATAAGCTAAGTTATCCCCAGCTACTTTGAGTTAAATACTTCAATTATTTATGGATTTGAGCATGAAATTGGTAGAAATTTGGGGGTTTTGGTAGATAGACCTAGAATTTATATTCATGGAATTTAACGGTGATTTTGGGTATGAAATTTAGAGAAAATCATATATTTGAGTTCGTGAGGCCATGGGTAAACTTATTCTTTGAAGTATTTTAGATTCCGGGCACGTGGGCCAGAGGGCATTTTTGTCAACTTTTCGATCGGGGTTAGGAATTGCTATAAATTGGATTATAATGAGTACCTTAGCATATATTAATGGATTTACATAATTATTGGCTAGTTTTGGAGCGTTGTGCATCGATTCAAGTCTTCGGAAAGGCGTGGAATGTCGGTTATGGATCTTCGGAGTGAGGTGCGTCTCTTTTCTAACTTTGTAAGAGGGAATTGTCCCCATAGGTGAAATAATTGATTATGTGCTCCTATTTGTGGGGGCTACATACGCACGAGGTGACGAGAGTCCGTGCGTAGCTACTATTATGCTATTGTCCGGGTAGTTAGGACCCAAAAGCATGTTGTACTTGGATTAATTGTAAGCTCATTGACATCTTGGATTGCTTAGATCGCATTGAATTAGTAAATGAATTTCAAAAAGGATTAAACTTTAATTTCTTAAATTGTTAAAAAGAGGACTGGCTTTTAATTGGACAAATGCTCCTTGATAAATCCTTAATTGGCTATTTGAGCATGTATTTTTATGTGAAACCGCGTGGCATGATTGATTCACGAGCAGGGTGATTGTTTATTTTATGTTGACCGCGTCGCATGGATAGTTCGCGAGCGGGGTAATAGATGCTTCTATGGTTCTAGCCGTTCGACCCTCGACAGTGCACAGTTTACATTTCTGTTGGAGCAGTCCGTCGACCTCGGCATGATTTGCCCATGATATATATTGTTGCCTGAGAATTTTTAATATTGATATTGCCTTTCATGGCTTGAGATAAATTGATAAGATAATGAAAAGTAAACCTTGAAAATCCTTTATTATTTGTTAAAGGTGTTTTCCTGTTTTCCGACTTCGTGAGTTAGAACTACTATATAAATCCATGATTTCCTCACATTTTTAGTATATTTTTATTTGACCTCTAGCAAGTGTTGAAGTAGACCTCTCGTCTCTACTTCTTCGAGATTAGACGGGATACTCATTGAGTACACGTTGTTTACGTACTCATACTACACTTCTGTGCATTTTTGTTGCACAGGTATATGTAACTCTAGCGGCCTACTGGGCGTAGCAGCACGGATGATTTTGGGACTAGGTGAGCTGCATTATTCGAGACGACCGCAGCTAGAGCAGTCCCTTCCAACATACAGTATTTACTTTCTATCCACTGTATTTCGGAGGGATGTTGTATTTTATTTCCTTGTCAGTAGATGCTTATGCACTTGTGACACCGTGTTCTGGGATGGTTTGAAGTATTTTATATTAACTTCCTATCATATAAATTTGACTTGAGACTATTATCTTTAAAAATTGCTAAATTTGAAGGAAATTCCTGGATTTTAAAAAAGTATTAAAACGAGATTTGGATTAAGTAATTTGGTTGGCTTGCCTGACAGCAGTGTCCGGCGCCACCACGACCCTTAGTGGATTTTGGGTCGTGACATATGCAGTTTCGGCCACCTCTACCACAGCTACCGGCTAATGTAGAAATTCTGCAACTCCCTCTAGCCTGTAGGTGGGTTATGCGTCGTACTCTTGCACGGGAGTATGATGCCCATCATAATCTCCCCCTCTGCAGGGATGTGTTGGATCTGCTGGAGGACGCACATGTGAATATCTAACTAAACTTACCTGTTATAGATTAACTTAGTGTTGCGCATACTAACAGTTTGTGTTTTTATTTGATAGTTCATCTGGACGCCGTACAGTGATGAGGTGATAGGTACCCTGCCAGCGTATTGCACGTTCGGCCGACATATTTGGAGTGCTTCTGTCCCGCTCATATGCCTCGATATTGTCTAGCATCATGCCTCCGAGCGGGTATTTCGTCAATTTGGCCTGCCGCAGCCTATACCGAGTCCATCTGCATGGCATGCTTTACATTATGAGAGGGATGATCGATCCAGGGTGGACGACACAGTTATGACATGGCTTGACCAGCAGTTGGATACTTAGGACAGGTGAGGGGACTTGACCCCACCTCCGCAACACTTTCCTATTCAACGTTATATGGCATGGTACCGCACTGTTTCCTGACTTTTTATCGGGAAACCAGTTCATCAGCCACACGGTCGGTATGTCCCATATGCCGGGAGACACGAGGCCCTGGTATGTTTTTTGTTATTATTAATTATATACCTGTAATTTAGTGCCAAATATGTAGTTTATATTTTTTACTTTGTGCAGGCGATTGGATTGCATACCGTCTATCATATGGGGCAGCAGATGCAGAGTCATGTCCACGATCCTGTGGCCATGCAGGAGTATAGTCGTCGATTCATGGATGTGGCTGCACACGAGGCTGATTATATGGACCCAGTGGAGTACCAGCGAGGTCGTGGTATCCCACGAGCTGGTGGTGCCCGACGAGCTGGTGGTGCCGAACGATGTGGTCATGGGCGGAGAGGAGGTGGTCCCCAGCAAGGGGGCATTGAGGCTCCTGATGATGATGTTGTTGCTGATATGGCAGGTGGCATGCATGAGACGGACATGCCGTCTTACAACCTTGGAATTTATCGCACTCCAATGCCATCGTAGGTGACCCCATCGGGTCAATTATTGATCACGGGCTCGGATATTCAAGGAGTGGATTGTGGTAGATACTTCCCAGGCCCATCTACCACTTATGGCGATCGACCGACCCGAGATTTTTATAGTGGGCGCCGACTGAGTTATGGCTTCACATCACATGCGCAGGTATGATTTTTTTGTTGTTTCAAGGTCAATCTATTCACTCGTCTTGATAATATTTTTCCTTGTTCACTAATAAATCGACTAATTAAACTCATGTTTCTATAATCAATTCGATCCCCCGATTGAATCGGGTAGTATTGAATTTGAATTTGTTTTAACTGTAACTTATTTATTTTCTTTAACTTTATTAATTTTCTTTTTAAGGCTTCATGCGATGCTGCGACAGATGACTATATTCAGGATCCAGACACGATGATGGTAAGACAATATAAATTGTTGTGAATTGTTATGTAGTTTTCTATACTAAGTTTCATATTATTATGTAGCCTTCTACTGGACTTGACAGCATCACCGATACATGTCATCATGCGACGCATCCGGCTATAAACATACGACTTGATGATGATAATCCTGATAGCGTACCTGGGCGGGACGGGATGCGCCTCAGGCCAGCGGCTGTATTGAGACACACAGAATGAGGGACACATTGATTCGGCCTTGCATTTTATTTTTATTTGGTGTAAATAATATTTTTGTACGCATTAACAACAATATTTAATCGAATATGCCCATTACTTTTTTTGGTTCTCCATTCGTTTGATAGTTTCATATAACAACACAAGCACTTAAACTTAACTTCCACTTCAATTAAAATAAAATTTAGTACAACAAACAAGGAAAATATTACTACAGCACAAACACAAACATAGCAGGACAACATAATAAAAATACATGAAATATGAAAAATACACTAAACACATACATGCCAGTATTTAGCCCCGGTTACCATTTATTCTCCGCTCCAACCACTTAAATCGTTCTTCCAGTTGTTCTTTTTCTTCTTCTACCTCTTTCAGTTTCGCCTTCGCCTCCGCAAGTTCCCGTTTATATTTTTTTTACTTTCCTTTTGTGCTTTCCATTTTTATTCTCCCACCTCCTTCAGTTTCGCACTCAAGTCTACAATAATTCTATTGCTTTTTCTTTCTTGTTCTCGTTGTCTTAAACACAAATTATGAAGATACTGCAGTTGTTCTCTATAGCATTCCTGATAACATGGTTCATCAACCCATTCCTCAAAATCACAAATAGGTTCACCGGGAACCTTGTAAAACTGGTTCGTACAGTGCTAGTAGTTGCGTCCAACTTCACCACCGTCCCAATAACTTTGCATCAAGCATGCTTTTCCACACTTGCACTTTGGTGGACGAAGAGGTTGAGCCATTTAATGAAATATTTGCTTTTAGTAAAAAAAAACCTTACTTTTAATGAAATATTTGCTTTTAGTAAATTTTGAGCACACAAAATAACTGCAATGAGCCCGTTATTTATAGGCGAGACAAAATACATAACACCGGGTATAAGGCGCTATATTTTGCGTGTTAAATATCATGATGTAGACAAGACAACTTTATGTTAGCTGGTCAGCTTTTTCAGTTCGACAAGACAACACACACATAACGCCAGGTATAATGGCGTTATATTGTGCGTGTTAAATATCATGATGTTGACAAGACAACTTTATGTCAGCTGGTCAGCTTTTTCAGTTCGACAAGACAACACACACATAACGCCCGGTATAATGGCACTATTTTTTGCGTGTTAAATATCATGATGTTGACAAGACTACTTTATGTCAGCTGGTGAGCTTTTTTAGTTCGACAAAACAACACACACATAACGCCAGGTATAATGGCGCTATATTTTACGTGTTAAATATCATGATATTGACAAGACTACTTTATGTCAGCTGGTTAGTTTTTTTAGTTCGACAAGACAACACACAGACTAAATGGAAATTCGTATTACATTTAAATATTCCTAGAGGAAAAATAAAGAAAAAGAAAAAAGGTCCCATTCTCAGCACCTAAGAGAAATAAGTGGAGCGATGTTTCTTCCATTATCTAGAACCAATCCAAATATTGTGAAAGTTGAATTATGTTATTGTCAAAGCATCTTTATTTTCCTGATACATAGAAGAGTGATAATGTGCTTGACTTGTAAAAAAATGTTTCAGCTTTTGTCGACCTTTATGGAATGACCAAAATACTAATTCAAGGTCCCCTAGATGTTGACAGATAATTTTATTAAATTATTATTTAAATAGGTAAAATGGGAAAGTACAAATCATAATTAATAAGCATAATTTTATTTCATAAATCTTGCTACATAGACATAACAACTAATTATTACAACATCAACTCATGGGTAGTTAGGTACACTAGAAGAACACCCACCCCGAGCTTGATTACTGTTGCCACCCAAAGGGCATTTTCTACGGTCGTGTCCTGTTTACGAGCATATACCACATTTGCGCGCATAAACTGTATCACTAACATTCATTTGGTTCTATATACACGTTCTCCTCTGCACCTGTATTTTACGCAAATAGGACTTGTTACACACCATTTTAAATGGTTCCGCAGGCCAATAATGCTCAGCACCCACTGGCTGCAACTGACCACTATATGTATTTAGGTACTTGGAAATACTATATTGTTGATCAACATAGTTGGTTGCACCTAAACCAACTTGTTGAAAGCACTTGATGGCATGTGAGCAAGGCATGTGGTAGATGGACCATTTTCCACAAGAGCATAACCTTGCAGATTCATTTACAGTATGCACATTATTACCCCGATTTTGATGGATAGCGGTGCGAACTTCAAAAATATTTCTTTCGTTATCATACTTCAAAAATGAATGCCAATGTGCTCGCCGTCTGTATTTCTCAAATCTCTTCATCGGAACTGGCATAAATTCAACACCCCTTTCCATCAATGGCGTTGCAGTTGCAGACCTTTCAACAAACCTCTCCGCCATCTGCTTGAACGACATTCGCACCATGGCTGTGACAGGAAATCCTCTTGCTGACTTCAATAACCCATTGAAAGACTCTGACACATTTGTAGTCAGTGTTCCCCATCGTCTGCCACCATCCGCATGCAAAGTCCACTTTTCAGGGTCATGTCGCATTAACCAACGATAGGATGCCTCATTTTCTTGCCGGATATATTCCATGTGCCTCCGAAATTTATGTTGTTGGTGGTATATTTCTGCCATCCACATCAAATCATGCAGATCCTTATTGGGATATGCCTTCTAGAAATTGGCTTTAAGGTGCCTAACACGATAACGATGGTAGGCATAAGGTTCTTGCCATGCAGGCAAGTTCTCCATAGAACTTAAGATACCACCATGCCGATCAGATATTAGACAGATATCGGAATGTTGTTTGACAACGTGCATCTTCAAGTGGTTCAAAAATAGCGTCCACGTCTCTTGGCTTTCATTGGCACAAATAGCAAAAGCTAGAGGAAATATTTGTCCATTAGCATCTACTGTCACAGCTATCAACAGCTTGATATCGTACTTTCCATAGACATGAGTGTCGTCTATGGATATTACGGGGCTACAATGCAAAAAACCATCAATTGCTGGTTTAAACGCCCAGAACATGTAATTGAATATATATTCTGGTTTACCTGGACTCCGCTCAAGCTTCCACTCAACAAACGTCCCGGGGTTAAAATGCTGCAGTGCATCCATGTACCTAGGCAGATCTGCAAATGACTTATCCCAGTTACTATAGACTATTTCAAACGCTCATTTATGCCTGAGAAATGCCTTTCTTTTAGTAATGGTATGGCCATGTTCCTGGTGGACTGCTGTAATGCACTCTTTAATTTTATACCTTATGGACTGTCACGACCCCAACCCCCGTCGTGATGGCGCCCAACACATTGCTAGGCAAGCCCGGCCAGTTATCAATCACAACCCATCTCTAATAGAGTTCATTACCAGTTAACATAAATAAAAGCCTGAACAGTAGATAAAATGTGCGGAAATCATAATGTCACCACTACATAGCCCACCGGTCCGGTGTCACAAGTCAAGAGCCTCTATTACAAGTCCGTAAACAGCCTAAAATAGAGAGTCTAAAAATATTAAAAATAAAGAAGATAGAAGGAGAAATCGGGTCTGCGGATGCCATGCAGCTACCTCGATGACTCCGGTGGATGATGAACAGCAGGAAAGCGCTCTCTATGCCTCGGGAGCACCTGGATCTGCACACAAGGTGCAGGGAGTAATGTGAGTACTCCGACCCAGTGAGTAATAATCATAAATAAGGGCTGACAGTAAGGAAACACGTAAAGGCACTAAGTAGTTCTATATCAAAGCATTAAATCAACTCAAAGTAGAAAAATAGCAAGTAAATCAAGTGAAACCTCTTTAGATCCGGTAAAACAGGTAGCTTATCAGGCATTTAAGAAGTATAAATTTTTTCCTCGTACACAGTAACCATATATTTCTCACAATAACCGAAATCAGAAATAACCGTTGTAACGTGCAACACGATCTGTATAAATAGTCGACTGCGCTCACTGGGGGTGTGTAGACTCCGGGAGGGGCTCCTACACCCCAAGAGCTATGTTACTGCAGTGCGCAGCTCGATCCACATAAACATTTGTTGCAGCGTGCAGCCCGATCCATATAAGTATTTGCTGCGGCGTGCAGCCCAATCCATAACATATATAACATCCTCACTATTGGGTTCTCAACCCCTCTCAGTCATTTTACTCACAGTCTCTCGGGCACAATAATGCAAGGTAGGGATCTGAGCCTACATATTTCCATCAGTTAGGATTAGCATTGATAAAATCGGTTCACATTGTTTTAACAAATAGAAACATGACTGAGGATATGATTTTTAATAAGTAAAGTGAGGAAAATCAGTCATAATTCCCCTAAAGTTCTACAAGTTGGCACAAGGCCCCAAACATGGCAACTAGCCCAAATCATCATAATAATAATTAAATCTCAATCAAAAAATACGGGGAAATCATCAATCGGGACGGACCAAGTCATGATCCCTAGTGGTAATGGACCCCACGCTCATCGTACAGCGCGTGTCTCACCTCAACATAGCACTACGTTGTGCAAATCTGGGGTTTCAAACCCTCGGGACACCATTTACAATCATTACTCACCTCAAACCAGCCAACGCTCCAGCTCGCTATGCCCTTGCCTCTCAAATCGGCCTCCTCGTGTGTCGAATCTAACCAAAACCATAGTGAATATGTCACAATATGCTAAGGGAACAAATCCCAAGCGAAAACAATCAAAAATACATCAAAATCTCGAAATTAGCAAAACTCGAGCCACGGGCCCACTTCTCAAAACTCAGAAATTTTCACATCAACGGATTCCTTATCTCATCACGAGTTCACACATATCAAAAATACAAGAATCAGAGTCCAATTGACCCCTCAAATCGTTAATCTTAGCTCTCTTAAGTTCAAGTCCTAAACCTCCATTTTTAGTCCATGATTTCTTAAATTTTTAGTCTTAATTAATGAAATGACACCATAGGATTGTGTTTTAGGTCCAAAACCCTTATCTTATCGAAGTTCCTTGAAATCCCTCTTCAAAGTCGCCCAAAAATCTCCAAGTCCAAACTTAAAATGAATAAACCCTTCAAAAATCGCGAAGAAGAACCTTTCATACATTCTGCCCAGTCAAAACTGCATCTGCGGTAAAATACCCACTTCCGCGGGACCGCTTCTACGGTAATTTCTCCGCATCTGCGGATTTCACTTAATCCCTCCTAACCGCATATGCGGCTCCGCAGGTGCGGCTCTTCTTCCGCAGCTGCGGTTCCAGGTCCCCTACAGCCTTTCCGCTTCTGCGACCCAAACCACGCACCTGCAATACCGCACTTGCGGTCCCCAAACCGCAGGTACGAAAACACAAGAAGCAGCAGAAATCTGAATTTGCACCAGTCCAAAACTCTTCCCATTAGCCATCCGAAATCACCCCGAGGCCCCCGGGACCTCAACCAAAAGCACCAATACCTCCTAAAACCTCATTCAAACATGTTCCAATCATCAAAACACCTCAAACAACACCAAAACCATCAAATTACATCGGATTGAAGCCTAAGTTCTTTTAAAACTTCCGAAGCACGCATTTGATCAAAAACCCAACCAAATCACCTCCAAATGACCTGAAATTTTACACACACATCCCAAATCACATAACGAAGCTACAACAACTCTTAGAATTCCATTCCGACCCTCGGATCAAAATCTCACCTATCAATCGGAAATCGCCAAAATACTAACTTCGCCAATTCAAGCCCTCCAAAACTACTTCCGATCACACTCCTAAGTCACAAATCATCCCCTGAAGCTAACCGAATCATCAGAAATCACATCTGAGCCCTCTAACGCATAAGTCAACATCTGGTTAACTTTTCCAAACTAAGTCTTCCTTAAAGAGACTAAGTGTCTCTTTTCTTACCAAATTCACTCCAAACTCAACCCAATCAACTCAACCACATAAAACACGGATAACGAAGCATAAAGAAGTAGAAATTAAGGAAACAGGGTGGTAACTCATGAGACGACGGGTCGAGTCATCATATCTTACCCAACTTAAGCAAATGCTCGTCCTCGAGCGAGTCAAGAAACATACCTGAAGCCTCAAATAGGTGAGGGTATCTACTCCGCATCTCCCGTTCGGTCTCCCAGGTAGCCTACTCCACGAGCCGACCTCTTCACTGCACCTTCACTGAAGCTACATCCTTTGACCCCAATTTCCAAACCTGACGCTCCAAAATGGTTGTTGCCTCTACATCATAAGTCAAATCACCCTACAACTGAACCGTACTGAAATCCAGAACATGGGACGGGTCTCCAATACACTTTCGGAGCATAGAAACATGAAAAACTGGATGCACGCTCGACAAGCTGGGTGGCAGGGCAAGCTCATAAGCCACCTCCCCAATCCTCCAAAGTACCTCAAAAGGCCCAATGAACCGCGGACTCAATTTCCCCTTCTTTCTGAATCTCATAACACCCTTTGTGGGTGAAACCTTCAGCAGGACCTTCTCACCAACCATGTAGGATACATCTCGAACCTTTCTGTCCGCATAACTCTTCTGCCTCGACTGCGCTGTACGGAGTCTCTCCTGAATTACCTTTACTTTATCTAAAGCATCCTGAACCAAATCTATCCCCAATAGCCTAGCCTCACCGGGCTCGAACCAACCAACTGGAGATCTATACCACCTCTCATACAAAGCCTCATACGGGGCCATCTGAATACTCGACCGGTAGCTGTTGTTGTAGGCAAAGTCTGCAAGCGGTAGAAACCGATCCCATGACCCTCCGAAGTCTATAACACAGGCGCGTAGCATATCCTTTAAGATCTGAATGGTGCGGTCGGACTGTCCGTCTGTCTGAAGGTGAAAGGTTGTGCTCAACTTTACCTGAGTACCCAACTCTCACTGAACAGACTGCCAAAACTGAGAAGTAAACTGAGTGCCCCGATCTGATATAATGGAAACTGGAACACCATGCAACCGAACAATCTCCCGAATATAAATCTCTCCCAGTCACTCTGAAGAATAAGTAGTACAAACAGGAATGAAGTGCGCGGACTTGGTCAGCCTGTCTACAATCACCCAAATCGCATCAAACTTTTTCAAACTCAGTGGGAGTCTGGTAACAAAATCCATAGTGCTCCTCTCCTATTTCCACTCGGGAATAACCATCTACTGATGCAAGCCACCCGGTCTCTGATGCTTATATTTCACCTGCTGACAGTTGAGACACCGAGCTACAAAATCCACAATATCTTTCTTCATCCTCCACCACCAATAGTGCTGTCTAAGATCCTGATACATCTTTGCGATACCCGGATGAATGGAATACCGCGAGCTATGGGCCTCTTCCAATATCAACTCCCGAAGCCCATCCACATTAGGCACGCAAATCCGACCATGCATCCTCCACACACCATCATCACCAAGGGTCACATCTCTGACACCATCATGCTGAACTCTGTCCTTAAGGACAAGTACATGTGGATCATCATATTGTCGCTCTCTGATGCGATCATATAAGGAAGACCGAGAAACCATACAAGCCAACACCTGACTGGGCTTTGAAATATCTAATCTCACAAATCGATTGGCCAAGGCCTGGACATCAACTACAAGGGGTCTCTCCCCAACTAGAATCTACGCCAAACTCCCCACACTCACTGCCTTTCGTCTCAAAGCATCGGCCACTACATTGGCCTTCCCCGTATGATACAGAATAGTAATATTATAATCCTTAAGCAACTCTAGCCATCTCCACTGCCTCAAATTAAGATCCTTTTGCTTGAAAAAATGTTGAAGACTGCAATGATCAGTGAATACCTCACAAGATATGCCATACAAGTAATGCCTCCAAATCTTCAATGCATGAACTATGGCAGCCAACTCCAAATCATGAATAGGGTAGTTGTTCTCATGGGGCTTCAACTGACGAGAAGCATAAGCAATAACTCTACCCTCCTGCATCAATACACAACCAATCTCAACTCTCAAAGCATCATAATATACGGTATATGAACCTGAAGCTGATGGCAAAACCAATACTGGAGTTGTGGTCAAAGCTATCTTGAGCTGCTGATTGCAAAACCAATACTGGATTTATGGTCAAAGCTAGACCATAAAAATGAAGCACCCTTCTGAGTCAACTTGGTCAAGGGCGATGCAATGGAGGAAAAACCCTGAACAAACCGGCGATAATATCCTTCCAACCCAAGAAAACTACGAATCTCTGTGGCTGAGGACGGTCTAGGCCAACTCTAAACCGCCTCTATCTTCTTCGGATCAACCTGAATACCCTCGATGGACACCATGTATCCCAAGAAAGCCACTGAACTGAGCCAAAACTCACACTTGGAGAACTTTACATAAAGCTTCTCATCCCTCAATATCTGCAATACAACTCGCAAATACTCTACGTGCTCCTCCTGACTACGCGAGTACACCAGAATATCATCAATGAAAACAATATTGAACGAATCTAGAGAAGGCTGAAATACATTGTTCATCAAGTGCATGAACGCTGCTGGGGCATTGGTCAGCCCGAAAGACATGACAGGAAACTCATAGTGACCATATATAGTCCTGAAAGCAGTCTTAAGAATATCTGAATCCCTGATCTTCAACTGGGGATAACCTGAACGGAGATCAATCTTGGAAAACACCCTCGCTCCCTGAAGCTGGTCGAACAAATCATCAATGCGAGGCAGGGGATACTTGTTCTTAATTGTTACCTTATTCAATTGACTATAATCGATGCACTTTCTCATTATGCCATCCTTCTTCTTCAGAAACAGAACTGCCGCACCCCAAGGTGACACACTAGGTCGAATGTACCCCTTATCTAGGAGTTCCTGAAGCTGCTCCTTCAATTCTTTCAACTCCGCCGGTGCCATACGATATGGTGGAATAGAGATGGGATGAGTGCCCGGCACCAGGTCAATACCAAAATCAATATCCCTATCTGGTGGCATGCCCGGCAGGTCTGCAGGAAATACATCGGGAAAATCCCTCATAACTGGAACAAAATCAATACTAGGAGTGTCAGCTCCAACATCCCACACAAAAGCTAGATATGACATACAACCCTTCCCAACCATACGCTGGGCCTTCAAGGAAGAAATCACTCTGCTAGGGACATAATCAATCACACCACGCCACTCGATCTGCGGTACACCAAGCATAGCCAAAGTGACTGTCTTAGCATGACAGTCTAGAATAGCATGACACGGAGATAACCAATCCATGCCCAAAATAATATCAAAGTCCACCATGCTACATAGCAATAGATTAACTCAGGTCTCCATACCCCCAATAGTCATAACACATGATCGGTACACGCGATCCACAATAACAGTGTCGCCTATCGAGGTAGACACATGAACAGGTAAAGCAAGAAACTCCAGGGCACACTCAAATAATGAGCAAAATATGAGGACACATAAGAATAGGTGGAACCGGGATCAAATAATATGGAGGCATCTCTGTGGCAGACTAAAACAATACCTGTAATGACAGCACCTGAAGCAATAGCATCTGCCCTGCCTGGAATAGCATAAAAATGAGCCTGGCCACTGCCTGATCGACCTTCCCCTCTGGGGTGACCCCTGGCTGCCTGACCTCTACCCATGGCTGGCTGGGCGGGTGGTGAAGTAACTAGAGCAGAAGTCGAGGGCTGACCCCTCTGATGATGATGACCGTCACAGAGTCGAGGACACTGCCTCCTCATGTGACCAAACTCTATGCACTCATAACAACTACCCGGTGCTAGAGATGGGGACTGAAGGGAACCCCTCGCACCTGAGTGACTAGCAGATGCACTCGACGTAGAAGAACCCTGAGCTGATGGGGCACGAGATGAACTCTGAGCTGGGAGGGCGCTGAGTAAAGGTTGGCCCTGCTCAGACCTATGATGACCACGACCTGAAGATGCCCTACGATACTCTGACGGGCCGACTGAGCAGGCCTGAAAGAATGACCTCTACCATGCTGGAACTGGCCCCTCGAAGGAGCACCACTGTAACTGCCCGATCTGCGAGGCCTTTTGGCCTCCCTCTCCTCATGCTCTCCACGGCGAAGTGACTCGATCTCACGAGCGATATCCACCACCTCCTCGAACATAGCACCCAATACCCTCTTTCTAGTCATAAGAATATGGAGATGGTAGTTAAGGCCATCGACAAATTTCTTGATCCTCTCACGATCTGATGGAATCATCCAGGTGGCATGACGAGCCAACTCCGAAAACCTCATCTCGTACTGGGTCTGTAATGACTCGACCGGTTATTTTGAGTTCTAGCACGTTGTTCAATAGTTTGAGGCCATGCACAGCTTCATTTCAGGTATTATGACTTGTACGCATTGTCGGAATTAAGTTTCGGGAAGTTCAGAGTTGATTTAAAAAGAGAATTCTCATTTCGAAAGCTTAAAGTTGAAAGAATTAAATAGGATTGGAATTTTTAGTAAACTACCTCAGAATTGGGATCTGAAGGTTCCAGCAGGTTGGTATGATGATTTCGGACTTGGGCGTATGCCCGGACCGGGTTTTGGATGAATCGAAAGCGT
The DNA here is from genome assembly GCA_026770625.1 of Nicotiana glauca. NCBI lineage: Eukaryota > Viridiplantae > Streptophyta > Magnoliopsida > Solanales > Solanaceae > Nicotiana > Nicotiana glauca. Next base: position 70,697 of record MU694363.1, on the reverse strand, counting down.
TTTGGCGCCTATTGTGGAAGTTAGCATTTTGGAAAAAAATTCATAAGTTTGGCTTGAAGTGCATTTTAGTGTTATCGATGTTCGTTTGGGATTCCGAGAATGGGAGTAGCTCCGTATGGTCATTCTAGAGTTGGGAGCGTGATCGGAAGTGAATTCGGAGGTCGGTAGGTCATTTTGGAGTCATTTAGCTAAAGATAGAAATTCGAAGGTTTTTTAGAAGTTTGACCGGAAGTGGATTTTTTAAATCGGGGTCAGAATCTGATTTCGGAAGATGGAGAAGGTCCGTAGTGTCAAATATGACTTGTGTGCAAAATTTGGGGTCAATCGGACGTGATTTGATAAGTTTCGGCATCGAAAATAGAAGTTTGAAGTTCTAGATTCATAAATCTTGAATTGGAGGTTGGTTCATGATTTTAGCATTGCTTGATATGATTTGAGGCCTCGAGTAAGTCCGTAATGTATTATAGGACTGGTTGGTACGATTGGTTTGGGTCCCGGGGGCCTCGGGTGGATTTTGATTGGTTAACGGATCGAATTTGGAGTTTAAAGAGGGCTGAACTGCTGGTTGCTGTCATAACCGCACCTGCGAGAAAGGGGCAGCAGGTGTGGAGCTGCAGAAGCGGCTAGGAAAGCGCAGGTGCGGATATTGGTCAGGAGGAAAGGGACCGCAGATGCAGTTAGGGCTCCACAGAAGTGGGCCCGCATCTGCGGAAGGAAGAGCACAGACGCAGGTGCGCAAACAGCTAGAGTTAGAGAATTGTTTTAAATTCGGGAATTGACCATTCTTCTCCCATTTTTCACTTGGCATGGGCGATTTTAGGGAGCTTCAAGAGGGGATTTTCGTCATCAACGTCAAGGTAAGTTATCCACACCTATTTTGAGTTAAATACATCAACTATGTATGGAGTTGATCATGAAATTTGTAGAAAACTTGGGGTTTGAGGGAAAACCCTAGAAAATTAGTATTCTTGGAATTTAGCCGCAATTTTGGGTATGGAATCAAGAGAAAATCATATATTTGAGTTTGTAAGTTCATGGGTAAACTTTATCTTCGAGAAATTTTGGAATTCGGGCACGTGGGCCCGAGGGCATTTTTGTTAACTTTTGGATCGGGGTTAGGAATTATTATAAATTGGGTTGTAATGAATGATTGAGCATATATTAATGGATTGGTATCATTGTTGGCTAGTTTTGGAGCTTTGTGCATCGATTGGAGTCTTCGGAAGAGCGTAGAATGTCGATTATGGATCTTCGGAGCGAGGTGAATCTCCTTTCTAATCTTGTAAGAGGGAATTGTCCCCATAGGTAAAAATAATTGGTTATGTGCTCCTATTTGTGGGAGCTACGTGCGCATGAGGTGACGAGAGTCCGTGCGTAGCTATTAGGACCCAAGAGCATGTTATACTTAGATTATTTGCAAACTTATTGACAACTTGAATTGTTTAAATCACATTGAATTAGTAAATAAATTTCTGAAACGATTAAACTTCATTTTTCTTAAATGGTTAAAAGAGGATTTACTTTCTTTGGATAGTTGCTCTATGTGGACTCCTGATTGACTGTCTGTGTGTGTTTAATTTTGGAGCGGGCCGAACTCCTTGGCAGATTAAATAGATGCATCTAGGTTCGCGCCGTTCGACCCTCGGTAGTGCACAGTTTATATTTCTATTGGAGCGGGCCATCAACCTCGGCATGGTTTGCGCATGCTTGTATTGCTTGCGTTGAAACTTATTGAAGTTGTTGCTCCTCTTTCTAGCTTAAGAATATATGTATAAATGATGAAAAGGAATGATTTCCTAGAAAAGAAAGAATTGTTTATTTGCTTTAACCCATTGAATTATAATCATGTTTATAAAAATTCACGATTTAATATAATATGGATATACCATCATTGGACCATTAGTAAGTGTCGAAGTCGATCATCTCGTCTCTACTTCTTCGAGATTAGACGGGATACTCATTGGTTACACGTTATTTTCGTACTCATACTACACTTCTGTGCATTTTTGTTGCACAGGCATATGCATCTCTAGTGGCCTACTGGGCGCAGTAGCACGGATTATACGGAGACTTAGGTGAGCTGCACTTCTCGAGGCGATTCGCAGCCAGTAGAGTCTCTTTCAGTTCTCTGTATTTATTTCTGTTCAATATTGTATTCCGGACGATTTTTGTATTATATTATTTCTTAGAAATTGCTCATGCACTTGTGACACCGGGTTCCGGGAGGATTTTTGGATTATTAAATGTTAAGTTTTGTTAAAGATGTCGCGGTTGTTTCTGTAAATTTTATTATTCGTTATTTAATGTATAAAGAAAAATGATTTTAGACAATACAAAAATTGGAATTTAATTAAGTATTTTGGTTGGCTTGCCTGATAGCGGTGTGCGGCGCCACCACGACCCTCAGTGAATTTTGGGTCGTGACAACATGGTATCAGAGCACTAGGTTCCCGCAGGTCTCGCGAGTCATGAGCAAGTTTAGTAGAGTCTCGCGAATTGGTATGGAGACGTCTGTACTTATCTTCGGGAGGCTACAGGGCTGTTAGGAGTACTTCCCTTCTTGATTCCTCATCGTGCGATTTGATTCCTTGAGGCTTAGGCCCTTGCTTCCTTCCTATTCAATCTTATGCGACGCGAACCACTAGTTATAAATTGATAATTAAAGAATTGTAATGGCACTACGAATGTGGTGCGGGATATTTCTCCCGGTATAGTTGATTGGACTATCATCGTCGCCTTGTGGAAGGATATTCTGCTGTTTTGGCTTAATAGCAGTACTTCAAAAAGCCTTGAGGCTAGGCACAGGTTGCCATGATGCTTATGAGCGATTATTAATGCAGTATTGTTATGATGGTAGGATGTTTGCTTGTGTGTCGAGGCAGTGAATGACTTGAATAGAGGTTTACTCAGTGCATGGTCTATAGATTCGGTATTTTAATCCTAGTAGGGGAAAAGCAATCACACAAAGAATGTTCAAGTTTGGGTTGACAAGGTATCGAGACTCGGTATTTGCTAGCGTGGCAAAATTTTCATCTATGATGAGGTATTGTTGTCCTTATTGAATGTACTAGATTCATCGGTGTTATGATCTTCTACAATTCACCTTTGGAGCAGGATATTGCAGGTCAGTATTGAAGAAGTGAGTGTTAAATGTCGCGAGGCAAGGTGGTTTAGAGTTGAATCGGCATTTATAATATTGGCAGCTCGAGAAAGATGATCTCCGGCAAAATTTAAAGTTAGTAGCGATTTGTGGATTCAAGTGCTAAAAAGATAGATTTTATTAAGGCAACAACTGAGTAGAAAATGATGAGTAAAGATGTGTGGAAAGTGTCAGATGGTGGCTAAACTTCCTAGAAGGCCAGGTGTATGAAGCAAAGGTCAAGCAGTTGATTAAAGAAGTGAGTTTGCCCAAAGTAGGAGAGGGGCGGATGTTGCATATGGGCTTGGTGGTAGGATGATTACGCACCTTAAGGAGAGTTTGGAATGATTTGGAATTTTAGAGGCTAGCAATTGAAGTCTACGGGTTTAATTGGAAGTATGGGCTAATATGCAGCAAAGAGATCGGTCGTGTGAACGTGGTTGATGATTCAAAGTATAAAAAAAGGTGTTTTACAGAAAGAATTTGAGAATTTAGGCAGTTGATTGCACAAGGTTATATCAATAAGAGATAAGGAATCCCGGTGAGTTCCGGAGTTGTACAATAGTGGCTTCAAGCTAAGTGGGAGAGTCCCACCGCCTATGATTGGGTTGCATGGTTAACCACTTGTGAGGTTTTCTGGTTGTTAGAATATTTCTGGGCTATTTCAGCTGTGGGAAAAGAACATAAGTGGTAATTTGAGCAAAGGAATTGTTAAAGGGTGCTATGGTTTGCCTTATTGGCTCATGTTCAGACTTGGGGAAGGATTTAGGACTTATGCGTTGTATGGATATGGGTTTTGAGAGGAGTGATTCTATCGGGTGCCTCGTCCAGAGGGTATTCATGTGTTATAAGATTTATGGAGTTGATTATATTCGGGACCAATTTAGAGTAGGTGACTCTCAGCAACGGTCCTAATGGATTCAAAAAGAGGTAAAGTATGGTGCTTAATGATTTCGAGCCTATAAGTACAGTTAAGAATCAAGCTTTTGCAACAGGTTATGAGTGGAGGCCCAGAATGTTCTATGATGTTTTGACTTGCAGTGTAGCACTTAGGAGAAAGATAAGACAGGACTTCGGATTCGTAGAAGGATTAGCAGAATGGGCATATTAGTTGAGGGTGCGAATGTGCGCACAAGGAAGGTATGAAATGGTTCATGGTATTTGAGAAAGCATGGTCTCGCGGTTCTAGGTCACTCGGGGTGAGTGCGGATGGAGTGTGTTATGTGTTGAAAGGAGTTATTGTTATTACTAAGGCAATCGGGGTAAATCAAAGGAAGATATATTGGTTAACCACAGTTGAGTTGGCGTATTGGTGGTAGAGGTTAGTTCCTTTAGCGTGATCAAGTTATGCATGTGATTTGTGGCGGTACGTGTGAGGCTTATCGGTCACCGTAATTAATGTTGTTCAGAAGTATCCTTCTGTTATGGCCTGTTATGTGTAGGCGGATCCCGAAAGGGCTATGGTGGCTTAGACCACTACTTAGATGTTTGCTTATACTACGGTTATGAGAATTTACCTGTGTGTTGCTATGGTTCTCCTGAAGTGAGTCCAGTGAAAAGCTTTTATTGGCACGTTGGGTGCAGTGATTTGTATGGAATTTGAAGTGAGGATCAAGGTTGCAGTTCGGTGCTAACAAGGATGTCATGAGCTCGGATGAGCAGGAAAGGAGTTTCGATGTTTAAAGTGAGATGGTATTGTCGTCAGTATCACCTGAGATCGATGTTTTGTGAAAAAGGCTTTGCATCCTGGTTAAGGATTCTTGATCGCTTTTCAGCATTAGTGCGGCCAGTGGTTTGGATGTGCGGACCCGTTATTCATTTCAGAAGGTTGTGGGAGCGTGTCCCACAGGAAGATTGTATAAGTGTGACATGTAGTCATTTGATTGATTAAAGATTTAAACCAATTATGAGGATTGAGGTAATATCATTAATTTGAGAATTTATGCCTGGTGGGCACTCTGTTTATTGGGTTATGTACAGTGGAGGTTTGCTCCGGTTATGAGGATTATTCTTATTTGTTATGAGAAAAGGGGAGTTATTATGGACCTTTGAAAGGTTATTAGCCTATTTAGTGCAATCAGAAATCATCTTGAGATCAGTGGATTGATTTAAATGCAAACCGGGGCTTTATATCAGGCCAGATGTGTTCATCTCAGCAATACGCTCCTTAAGGAAGGGAGTTGAGGTGTTATTTCGTTGTCAGCTATTTCATGTAATGATGTATTGCGTCGTGCGAGTTGTGAGACGGCTTGGTGAATTTCTTATGTGTTGAGGTTCCGCATAGAGATGAGGTTATATGAGAAGGATGGCTCTTGAGATTCAGATCATATATCGCAATTCAGTTGTGCTCGAGTTTGTGGATTATAGCGTTATATGTCTCCCCTGGGAATGGTATTATATACTTAGCATGTTTATGACTGATATTCAGTATTTTGTTGTAATGAGCAATTTAGCTCGATGTACATCTCCTTATGTGAGTTCCATGTGTGGATCGGGTGGCATGCTGCCATAGGTATGTTATTTGGATCGGGTAACACGCTGTCATGGTTATGTTATGTGGATCGGGTGGCACGCCGCCATGGTTATGATTGCTCGAATCGAGTTGCACGACGTAATAGTGTGATGTGCAGTATAGTTCCCCATATCTGTTTATTGTGTTCTGTTTCCTATTTTCTTAAGGAAGCTCATATTAGTTGTGCGCCCGCGTCGCATGTATGATTCGCGAGCGGGGTAATTGAAATTCCTTTTCAGAGTTCATTTTCCTTTTTGTATTACATTCTAATTGGTAGCCTATTGGCACATTGTGGCATCATATGAGACTTTTGATCAAGTCCGGGGTGGCTTATTGCCTGAGCAGTTCGTACGGGATGAGACGAGATCATTGGATTTGGAATCAGTGCAATCGGATTGTGTGAAGTGCATTAAGAATTTAAGACCATTATTCGTTTCAGAATGAGGTGAGGGTTCTTGTCAGGAGAAAAGACTCAATGAATTGTTGATTCGGTAGTAGTTATGGATTTCTGCACATCTCATCCGTCGTGCCGGTATTGTAGGAGTTAGATCAAGACCTATGTAGGTCATGAGGTGCAATGGGAGCATTAGATTCGTGGAATTTTGACTAAGTTAATCAAAAAATATTATTGTGGTCCGGTGAGTAAAGTGATGCTAGGTGTGAATTAAGCAAAGTTATGTAGCCATGTTTGGGTACAGCGTATAGTGATTGATATGGTGATCTTATGTTGGAAACAGGTCGGGCATAGAATTCCAAATGTTGGAATTAGGCTCTAAGGCTTATTTTCTTGAATAAAAGGGAATATCTTCAGAATTGATAGAGCTGATATGCTCAACTGAGTTGTGGTAGCACAGGAAGGCGCATGAGAAGTTAAACAGTGATTTCAGACTACTTTCAGTATAGTTCTCAGCACGTTCGAGGACGAACGTATGTTTAAGTGGGAGAGAATGTAACGATCTGACCAGTCGTTTTGAGCTCTAGCACGTCGTTCAGCAGCCTGAGGCCATGAACAGCTTCATTTCAGGTATTATTACTTGTACGCGTGGTCGGAATTAAGTTTTGGGAAGTTCAGAGTTGATTTAGAAAGAGAATTCTCATTTCGGAAGCTTAAAGTTGAAAGAATTAACTAGGATTGGAATTTTGAGTAAACAACCTCGGAATCAGGATCTGAAGGTTCCAGCAGGTTCGTATGATGATTTCGGACGTGGGCGTATGCCCGGACTGGGTTTTGGATGACCCGGGAGCATTTTGGTGCCTATTGTGGAAGTTAGCATTTTGGAAGAAATTTCATAAGTTTGGCTTGAAGTGCATTTCAGTGTTATCGATGTCCGTTTGGGATTCCGAGGCTGGGAGTAGCTCCGGTGATTCTAGAGTTGGGAGCGCGATCGGAAGTAAATTCGGAGGTCTGTAGGTCATTTTGGAGTCATTTGGCTAAAGATAGAAATTCGAAGGTTTCTGAGAAGTTTGACCGGAAGTGGACTTTTTGAAATTAGGGTCGGAATCCGATTTTGGAAGTTGGAGTAGGTTCGTAATGTCAAATATGACTTGAGTGCAAAATTTGGGGTCAATCGGACGTGATTTGATAGATTTCGGCATCAAAAATAAAAGTTTGAAGTTCTAGATTCATAAAGCTTGAATTGGAGGTTGGTTCATGATTTTAGCGTTGCTTGATATGATTTGAGGCCTCAAGCAAGTCCGTAATGTGTTATGGGACTGGTTGGTATGATTGGTTTGGGTTACGGGAGCCTCGGGTGGATTTCGGGTGGTTAACGGGTCGAATTTGGAGTTTGAAGAGGGCTGAACTGCTGGTTGCTGTCATAACCGCACCTGCGAGAAAGGGGCAGCAGGTGCGGAGCTGCAGAAGCGGTTAGGAAGGCGCAGGTGCGGATTTTGGTTAGGAGGAAAGGGACCGCAGATGCAGTCAGGGCTCCGCAGAAGCGGGCCCGCATCTGTGGAAGGAGGGGCGTAGAAGCGGAAATTGGGCAGCCTGGGAAGGACCGCAGATGCGATATTTGGGTCGCATATGCGAAACCACAGAAGCGGTAGAGGAGCCGCAGGTGCGGAAACAGTTGGAGGCAGAGAATTGTTTTAAATTCGGGAATTGGCCATTCTTCTCCCATTTTTCACTTGGCATGGGCGATTTTGGGGAGCTTCAAGAGGGGATTTTCATCATCAACATCAAGGTAAGTTATCCACACCTATTTTGAGTTAAATACATCAACTATGTATGGATTTGAGAATGAAATCTGTAGAAAACTTGGGATTTGAGGGAAAAACCTAGAAAAATAGTATTCTTGGAATTTAGCCGCGATTTTGAGTATGGAATCAAGAGAAAATCATATATTTGAGTTCGTAAGTTCATGGGTAAACTTTGTCTTTGAGAAATTTCGGAATCCGGGCACGTGGGCCCGAGGGCATTTTTGTCAACTTCTCGATCGGGGTTAGGAATTGTTATAAATTGGGTTGTAATGAATGATTGAGCATATATTAATGGATTGGTATCATTGTTGGCTAGTTTTGGAGCTTTGTGCATCGATTGGAGTCTTCGGAAGAGCGTGGAATGCCGATTATGGATCTTCGGAGCGAGGTGAGTCTCCTTTCTAACCTTGTAAGAGGGAATTGTCCCCATAGGTAAAAATAATTGGTTATGTGCTCCTATTTGTGGGGGCTACGTGCGCACGAGGTGACGAGAGTCCTTACGTAGCTACTATTATGCTATTTTCCGGGTAGTTTAGGACCCAAGAGCATGTTATACTTAGATTATTTGCGAACTTATTGACAGCTTGAATTTCTTAAATCACACTGAAGTAGTAAATAAATTTCTAAAAGGATTAAACTTCATTTTTCTTAAATGGTTAAAAGAGGATTTACTTTCTTTGGATAATTGCTCCGTGTGGACTCCTGATTGACTGTCTGTGTGTGTTTAATTTTGGAGCGGGCCAAACGCCTCGACAGATTAAATAGATGCATCTATGGTTTGCGCCGTTCGACCCTCGGCAATGCACTATTTACATTTCTGTTGGAGCGGTCCGTCGACCTCGGCATCATTTTTCGCATACTTGTATTGCTTGCGTTGAAACTTATTGAAGTTGTTGCTGCCTCTTTCTGGCTTAAGAATATATGTATAAATGATGAAAAGGAATGATTTCTTATAAAAGAAAGAATTGTTCATTTGCTTCAACCCATTGAATTATTATCATGTTTATAAAAATTCACGATTTAATATATTATGGATATACCACCATTGGACCATTAGTAAGTGTCGAAGTCGACCATCTCGTCTCTACTCTTCGAGATCAGACGGGATACTGATTGGGTACACGTTGTTTTCGTACTCATACTACACTTCTGTGCATTTTTGTTGCACAGGCATATGCATCTCTAGTGGCCTACTGGGCGTAGCAGCACGGATGATACGAAGACTTAGGTGAGCTGCACTTCTCGAGGCGATTCGTAGCCAGCAGAGTCTCTTTCAGTTCTTTGTATTTATTTATGTCCAATATTGTATTCCGAACGATTGTTGTATTATATTATTTCTTAGAAATTGCTTATGCACTTGTGACACCGGGTTCTGGGAGGATTTTTGGATTATTAAATGTTAAGTTTTGTTAAAGATTTTGCGGTTGTTTCTGTAAATTTTATTATTCGTTATTTAATGTATAAAGAAAAATGATTTTAGACAATACAAAAATTGGAATTTAATTAAGTATTTTGGTTGGCTTGCCTGACAGCGGTGTCCGGTGCCACCTCGACCCTCAGTGAATTTTGGGTCGTGACAGGGTCATGGTCATATCTCCCTGCGTCAACCACTCGAACTGCAAATGCAGCTCCTCTATGCGGGACTGCGGTACATACTTCTCTAGGAAGAGTGGAGAACTGCTGCCAAGAAAGGGGCGCTGCACTAATCGGCCTACGCCTCTCATACGCCTCCCACCAAGTGAAGGCAGCCCCAGTAAACTGAAAGGTGGTAAATGCCACACCACTAGACTCAAGAATCCCTTCTGTACGGAGCATCCACTGACACCTATCAAGAAAACCCTGGGCATCCTCGCCCTCAGCACCACTGAATGTCGGAGGCTGGAGTCTACCAAACCTCTCAAGACGACACTACTCATCCTCCGGCATAACTAAAATCCTGAACTCTTGCACTGGTGCAACATTCTGAGCTGGAGGTGCCTCTGGTGTCTGTAGTCCCTGCACTGCCTGCTCAGATGTGCGAGCAGCGGGGGTCTGGTTGCCTCCCCTAGCCTGCGAAGTAGTTGCTGTTGTGGTGGCTGAAACTGCCTGAGCCAGACCAGTGCAAACTGTCAAAATCTGTGTCAAGGTCTCCTGTAGACCCAGAATCACGATGGGCACAGCCGTTTCCTGAACTGGTGCTGCTGGAGTCTGATATGGAGCTGGGGCAGCTGGTGGATCAATAGATGTTGCCCTTGCTACTCTGCCTCTGCCACGTCCACGACCGCGTCCACGGCCTCTAGTGGCCTCAGTAGGTGGCAATGGTGGTCGTCCACCTTGTCCAGTAGCTCGGGTCCTCGCCATCTGTGAGAGAATAGAATAATAGAAGTTTAGTTCTCGGTTCAACAAAGTCGCACGACAAGAATTTTAAGAATATGAAGTTTTCCTAAAGGTTATGCAGCCTCTCAAGGATAAATACAGACGTCTCCGTACCGATCCGCGAGACTCTACTAAATTGGCTCATGACTTGCGAGACCTAGTAACCTAGGCTCTGATACCAACTTGTCACGACCCCAACCCCCGTCGTGATGGTGCCCAACACATTGCTAGGCAAGCCCGACCAGTTATCAATCACAACCCATCTCTAATAGAGTTCATTACCAGTTAACATAAATAGAAGCCTGAACAGTAGATAAAATGTGCGGAAATCATAATGTCACCACTACATAGCCCAGCGGTCCGGTGTCACAAGTCAAGAGCCTCTATTACAAGTTCGTAAACAGCCTAAAATAGAGATAGTCTAAAAATATTAAAAATAAAGAAGATAGAAGGAGAAATCGGGTCTGCGGACGCCATGCATCTACCTCGATGACTCTGGTGGATGATGAACAGCAGGAAAGCTCTCTCTATGCCGCGGGAGCACCTGGATCTGCACATAAGGTGCAGGGAGTAATGTGAGTACTCCGACCCATTGAGTAATAATCATAAATAATGGCTGACAGTAAGAAAACACATAAAGGCACGAAGTAGTTCTATATCAAAGCAGTAAGTCAACTCAAAGCAGAAAAATAGCGAGTAAATCAAGTGAAACCTCTTTAGATCCGGTAAAATAGGTAGCTTTTCAGGCATTTAACAAGTATAAATCTGTTCCATATATCTCTCATAATAACTGAAATAAAAAATAACTGATGCGGCATGCAGCCCGATCTGTATAAATAGTCGACTGCGCTCACTGAGGGTGTGCAGACTCCGGGAGGGGCTCCTACAGCCCAAGCACTATATTGATGCGGTGCACAGCCCGATCCACATAAACATTTGCTGTGGCGTGCAGCCCGATCCATATAAGTATTTGTTGCGGCGTGCAGCCCGATCCATAACATATATAACATCCTTATTATTGGGTTCTCAACCCCTCTCAGTCATTTTACTCACAGTCTCTCGGGCACAATAATACAAGGTAAGGATCTCAGCCCACATAGTTCCATCAGTTAGGATTAGCATTGATAAAACCGGTTCACATTGTTTTAACAAATAGAAACATGACTAAGGATATGATTTTTAATAAGTAAAGTGAGGAAAATCAGTCATAATGCCTCTAAGGTTCTACAATGTAAAGACCCGACTGGTCCTTTTGAGCTCTAGCGCATCGTTCAGTGGTTTGAGGCCCTGAGCAGCTTCATTTTAGGCATTATGACTTGTACGCGTGGTCGGAATTGAATTTCGGGAAGTCCGGAGTTGATTTGGAAAGAGAAGTCTCATTTCGGAAACTTAAAGTTGGAAGAATTAACTAGGATTAGAATTTTGAGTAAACGACCTCATAATCGGGATCAGAAGGTTCCATCAGATTCGTATGATGATTTCGGACTTGGGCGTATGCCCGGTTCGGGTTTTGGATGACCCGGGAGCGTTTTGGCGCCTATTGTGGAAGTTAGCATTTTGAAAGAAATTTCATAAGTATGGCTTGAAGTGCATTTCAGTGTTATCGATGTCCATTTGGATTCTGAGTCTGGGAATAGCTCCGCATGGTGATTTGGGAGCTGGGAGCGCGACCGGAAGTGAATTCGAAGTTCCGTAGGTCATTTTGGAGTCATTTGGCTAAAGATAGAAGTTAAAGGTTTTTAAAGAGTTTGACCGAAAGTTGACTTTTGGATCGGAGTTAGGAATTGTTATAAATTGGATTATAATGAGTACCTTAGCATATATTAATGGATTTACATAATTATTGGCTAGTTTTGAAGCGTTGTGCATCGATTCGAGTCTTCGGAAGGGCGTGAAATGCCGGTTATGGATCTTCGGAGCGAGGTGAGTCTCCTTTCTAGCCTTGTAAGATGGAATTGTCCCCATAGGTGAAATAATTGAGTATGTGCTCCTATTTGTGGGGGCTACGTACGCACGAGGTGACGAGAGTCCGTGTATAGCTACTATTATGCTATTGTCCGGGTAGTCTATGACCCAAGAGCATGTTATACTTGGATTATTTGTGAACTTATTGACAGCTTGAATTGCTTAAATCACATTGAACTAATAAATAAATTTCTAAAAGGATTAAACTTTATTTTCTTAAATGGTTAAAAGAGGATGTACTTTCTTTGGCTAATTTCTCCATGTGGACTCGTGATTGACTGTCTGTGTGTGTTTAAATTTTGGAGCGGGCCAAATGCCTCGGCAGATTAAATAGATGCATCTATGGTTCGCATCGTTCGACCCTCGACAGTGCACAGTTTACATTTTTGTTGGAGCGGGCCATCGACCTCGGCATGATGCTTGCTTGTATTGCTTCCTTAAACTTATTAAAGTTGTTGTTGCCTCTTCATGGCTTGAAAATATTTGGATAATTAAGAGAAAGGAATTTTGGAAATTACCTATAATAGAAATAATTATTTATTGTTTCCTTCTATTGGATTAAAATCATATTTATAGAAATTCACAATTTAATGTATTATAAACATCATTATTGGACCACTAGTAAGTGTCGAAGTCGACCATCTCGTCTATACTTCTTTAAGATTAGACGGGATACTCATTGGGTGCACGTTATTTTCGTACTCATACTACACTTCTGAGCATTTTTGTTGCACAGGCATATGCATCCCTAGTGGCCCACTGGGCGTAGCAGCACGGATGATACGGAGACTTAGGTGAGCTGCACTTCTCGAGGTGATTCGCAGCCAGCAGAGTCTCTTTCAATTTTCTGTATTTATTTCTGTCCAATATTGTATTTCAAACGGTTGCTGTATTACATTATTTCTTAGAAATTGCTCATGCACTTGTGACACCGGGTTCTGGGAGGATTTTTTTTTTGGATTATTAAATGTTAAGTTTTGTTAAAGATTTTGCGGTTGTTTATGAAATTTTTACTATTCGTTATTTAATGTATAAAGCAAAATAATTTTAGACAATACGAAAATTGGAATTTAATTAAGTATTTCAGTTGGCTTGCCTGACAGCGGTATCCGGTGCCACCACGACTCTTTGTGGATTTTGGGTCATGACATACAAGTCGGCACAAGGCCCCAAACATGGCAACTAGCCTAAATCATCATAATAATAATTAAATCTCAATCAAAAAATACGGTGAAATCATCAATTGGGACGGACCAAGTCACGATCCCCAGTGGTAATGGACCCCACGCTCATCGTACAGTACGTGTCTCACCTCAACATAGCACTACGTTGTGAAAATCTGGGGTTTCAAACCCTCAGGACACCATTTACAATCATTACTCACCTCAAACCGGCCAAAGCTCTAGCTCGCTATGCCCTTGCCTCTCAAATCGGCCTCCTCGTGCGTCGAATCTGACCAAAACCAGAGCGAATACGTCACAATATGCTAAAGGAATAAAGCCCACGCAAAAACAATCAAGAATACATAAAATCTCTAAATTAGCAAAACCCGAGCCCCGGGCCCACTTTTTGAAACTCTAAAATTTTCACATCAACGGATTCCCTATCTCACCACGAGTTCACACATATCAAAAATACAAGAATCAGAGTCCAATTGACCCCTCAAATCCTTAATCTTAGCTCTCTTAAGTTCAAGCCCTAAACCTCCATTTTTAGTCCATAATTTCTTAAATGTTCAGTCTTAATTCATGAAATGACACCATAGGATTGTGTTGTAGGTCCAAAACCCTTACCTTATCAAAGCTCCTTGAAATCTCTCTTCAAAATTGCCCAAAAATCTCTAAGTCCGAAGTTAAAATGAATAAACCCTTCAAAAATCGCGAAGAAGAACATTTTATACATTCTGCCCAGTCAAAACCGCATCTGCGGTAAAATACCCCCTTCTGCGGGACAGCTTCTGCGGTAATTTCTCCGCATTTGCGGATTTCACTTAATCCCTCCTAAGCGCATTTGCGGCCTGATAGCCGCATCTGCGGCTCCGCAGGTGCGACTCTTCTTCCGCATCTGCGGTCCCAGGCCTCCTACAGCCTTTCCGCTTCTGCGACCCAAACCACGCACTTGCGGTCCCCAAACCGCAGGTGCGAAAATACCAGAAGCAGCAGAAATCTGAATTTGCACCAGTCCAAAACTCTTCCCATTAGCCATCCGAAATCACCCCGATGCCCCTGGGACCTCAACAAAAAGCACCAATACCTCCTAAAACCTTATTCAAACTTGTTTCGATCATCAAAACACCTCAAACAACACCAAATCCATCAAATTACATCGGATTCAAGCCTAAGTTCTTCTAAAACTTTTGAAGCACGCATTTGATCAAAAACCCAACCAAATCACCTCCAAATGACCTGAAATTTTACACATACATCCCAAATCACATAACGAAGCTACAGCAACTCTCGGAATTTCATTCCAACCCTCGGATCAAAATCTCACCTATCAATCGGAAATTGCCAAAATACTAACTTCGCCAATTCAAGCCCTCCAAAACCACTTCTGATCACACTCCTAAGTCACAAATCATCCCCCGAAGCTAACTGAATCATCGGAAATCACATCCGATTCCTCTAACGCATAAGTCAATATCCGGTTGACTTTTCCAAACTAAGCCTTCCTTAAAGAGACTAAGTGTCTCATTTTTTACCAAATTCACTCCGAACTCAACCCAATCAACTCAACCACATAAAATACTGATAACAAAGCATAAAGAAAAAGAAATGGGAAAAATGGAGCGGTAACTCATGAGACGACAGGTCGGGTCGTCACATGGACTGTTCGATGTGTGGAATAAGAACAAGAGAAATCAAGTCAATATCTAAGTTGAAGTGATTCCCGTTGAATGTGTCCATTTCGCATGTGTGGGCGGGAATATATTTACCCACTTTCCACATACCTATCTTCTTCTTGGTCGCACACAACATCTAATTACATGGCCAAAACCACCTGCGGCAAACAACCTTGTATACCGTCGGACATGACTCTCATACCTGCATCTCATGACACTCTTTTACGTTGTGCATTTTACAAGCCCTGCTTAGGCGTGCTTTATCAGGAAAAAGCATCCCCTTTGCAAGCATCGTTGGTCTAGACTCATCCCACATTACTATCCGAATTTTATCAAAATCCCTTGTGAGAGCTTTCACATCCGGCACGGTTGGCAAGTTATTAATGTAAGGAATCTCCCTTGAATGAAACGGCACTTCGGACTCATACACTCTTTATCTAGGGGGTCTCTCTTCAAATCAGGTCCTTCCTCCTCATCCTGCGCATCACCATCCTCACGAGGAAAGGGTGTCTCGTCTCTTAATTCATCCGCATTATTATCGTAATTACTGTTCTGTTCCTCACTCTGTGCATCTGCTAGATCCCGATGTAATATATCATTTTCGGGCAATTGAGTGAGTTCAACTTGCTCGTTTTCACTGTACAACCAACAAAAATATAAGCTACTGAATTGATAAATGCTTTCCATATGGATATATCACTTTACTTACAAGTCCTAATGTGATGAAATTCCATGATGGACGTTTTCAATTAGGTGATAACTACCGGATGGGCCACTTGTAAAATTCATATTCGGCCGGTACCCCCTATTAAATATATGAGCGTTAATACAAATTCAATGCGCCAAAAGTATACATAATTAACATAAATAAAAATTGAAGTTTACCACTCGTCTTGTGAATTATGGAAAGCAAGGTATAAACTATTTTCTCGCTGCTCATTCGCCTGCAGTGATAAGTTTAAATCAAGGAAAACTCTTTCATCCGAAACCTGTCCGGCAAAAACTGCTCCAGAATAATCACCCGATGACCGGGGGTTATCTCTACTACGCGCAACCTCATTTTTTGGAACGTCTTCGACCTTCACGTACATCTCCAACATTGTGATTACAAGAAATTCCCGGCATTCGTCCGGAGTCCTCAGAAAATCACTCAAAGTTTCATCATCGTCGATGTTAAACTCCGAGTAAAAAGCAACCCCTTGTGGAGTGACGGAATACGGATATCTTCTGGTTACTTTAAGTATCACTGAACGTTTTCTCACACTCATTTTTTTACATAACAACGGTATTAATGTATCATACTCCATTGTAAGTGGCAATTTAACATGACACTTAGCAGGTAAACTGTAGCCCACCGAGTTATTCTCCATCACAACCTCACTCCCCCAGTATAATGAAACTCTTATTCTACGCTCTTCAGACATAATGAAAAAATGCTGGAGAATTTAACAACAATAAACGTTTCAACAAGAGTTAAAAAAAATTTTGAATGAATTTCTATACAATCCTAACCTCTTTATATAGGAAATGCCTAGCCGGAAATTTTTTTTTCATATATAGCGCCGAAAAAGTTGGCACTATACGCTTTTGAATTATTGAAGTCAGCAATTATTAGTGGGGCCAGGAAAAAGGAGTACAGCGCCAGGTATTTTGGCGCTATACCTGGGCGTGTCAGCTTTTACAGTATAGTGCCAAAATACTTGGCGCTATACATTAACGGCACAGTTACCGTTATTGTATAGCGCCAGGTATTATGGCAATATACATAAAAGTGTCTTCTTCTTTTTTTTCACATACTTATGTATTTTGAGTCCAAAAAAATCACATTTTGGTTCCAGCTGGCCTTGTATTCAATTGCGACATAAAAAGCCACGCAAAGTTTGGTAGAAACGCTGTAATTGGAATGGTATAATGTCGTACATAAATTTTCTCGTGAACATGTCTAAAATTTTCGGTTACACACTTAAACTTTGCGACTAAATTAATATTATCTCTTATACTTGTCCATATATATATATGCGCTCAACAAAATGGTCTTTTTTTATTTCCTATTTAATGTTCGATACTTAATTACTTACATTAGAACTCCGACTAATTTGAACTTGGACCACATAAGATTTTATTATTTTCAGTACCGAGACCTCCGATTAAGGATAAAGAATCATATTCATCCCACCATTCACCACCGGAGAATAGTTGGCTCATATGCACTAGTTGTAGGTTCTTGATTCGAAGAGATTAAAATGCTAATTATCTGAGTTTTATTAATTAAGCCTCTTCTGTCTCATGATTAATGATCTAGGTCCAAGATGTTGCATGTCCCACAACAACAAAAAAAGAATGTTAATTTAATTAAGTAAGACAAATGATGACTTGCCTTTTTGTGCGGATAAAATTGGAAGTTTAAGTTAAATTGTTTTCAAATTACGAAAATTGTCATTCTTTTTTAAACGGACTAAAGAGAAAATAAGTTCACATAAACTGAAACGTAGAGAGTATTTCAATTCTCTAAACATTAACAAAAGTTTTTAATTCTGAAAAACATTTTATCATAATATTCTCCATTCTATATCTAATGATATTTGTGTTTGACCAAAAAGATATAGATCTTTGATTAAACTAATTAAATTTATATAATGAGGGGTTAAACCTAATTAATGATAATAATTTTAGATCTATAATCGATTAATACAAATAATGTAGAGCAGTATTAGAAAAAGATCAATTGCAATGTGCATTTAATGTATTAAAAACACTAATGGGTAGTGAATGTCAAACAATAAATACCAATAAATGGTATTATAGCAAATAAGAAGAATGATTAACCCAATATTGAATGAGGTGGATGATTCCTTCTTCTGATAATGATGAATAGACAAATATTAGAATATTGGGACCCTTCTCGGATCTCTGATGAAAAAAGTATGGAATAAGATAATTAAATCTCTTTAGAAAGTTAATGTTTGTATTCTATCTAGAGAGAAAGTGTGCTTTTCAAAAAATATTCTTATCAAAAACTATTACATGCCTATCATTTTATCTTTTTTTCTATTTATAAGGGACATATCCCCGATTAACCTTAAAAGTACAAATACATAGAGAATATTCAACGGTATATTTTCTGCTACTAAACTAGCTGTTACTGCTCCTTGTGATACTTGACCTCGGCCATGATTGACTGCTCGACGGTAAGTCCTATTGATTACTAATCGATCTCGGCCAAATTACTTTTGGCAACATCACTTCATGTCGAATATCCTTGGATAGATTTTGCCCCATACAATTCGATCTAGAGATTTCATCCAGTTGAATTTGAAAATACTTAATATAACCCAACAATGACAATACAAAAGGATAAGGAATCAGAACTCAGAGGGGAAAGGAAAGAAATGAGATAACTCTTCATATTTTGCTTTACTTCTTTATTCGTTTCTTTAACTGTCGACTCAGCAACTTCCATATTTGAATTTTTACTGCTACTTATACTTTAAAATAAAATATTGATGTGATGTCTTTGCATGAAATAAACTTTGTTAGTAATTGTTCCTTTGGCCAACACAAATATAAATTAATAAACTTATAAAGATCTTAAGATACATATATGGTCCAAGACTCTAGCGTTTGGCTATAGATTCTTAAGTTTATTTTAAAAAACATGATTTGGTTGAAATATGTTAAAAATCTGTTTGGACAATATTTTTCAAACCATATTTTATTTTTAAAAAAATAAAACGTGACTTATACCCATAAGTTCTAAAAAGCATTAAAAATATCCAACAATACCAAACAAACAAACTTGCTAATCATGTATATGCATAACCTTCGTCAATGCCATTCATTATCATTATCACACACCATAGTCCTAAACATAGATAAGTTTGGCATAAAATTATTTTTTATTTTTTATAATGAACTACATAATACATTATCCTAAAACCATAACCTGATAATTTTATAATCAACTGCTAATAACATAATCACTAGCTGCTACAATTCGTCAAATTACAATAATATTACAAGATCCATCAGTCCAAAAAAAAATAATAGTACCTAGCTGGTGAATTAGTTGGGTCATAATAGATGAGGCGAATCTTTATAAAATACAAAAGCTTGTGTTAATTTTTGAAATTGTTAAAAAATCCAAAGGTGCTTCCTCTGGTCCACAATAAGTGACCAATTTACTTCTTTATTTTGGTCCAAAAACAATGTCTATTTATATAATCAAGAAAATATTCAATTCGTTTTTTTCAAAATTACCCTTATGTAATTATCCCTAAAAAAATTTACCCCTCACATTAACTATCTGCAATATTTAATTAAGGATAGTTTAGTCACACTAACTATTTTTGTCTAGAATTTAGTATTTTCTTAATAGGTGTGTCTAAAGCAAATTGGTCACTTATTGTGGACCGGATGGAGTAATATTTTAGGCCAAAAATAGGTGTAGAACTAGTTTTGGGATTTGAAAAATTTATTTTCAAAATCTACCAAATTATGGATAAAATTTATAACAAACAGGTTTTGCCAAAAAAAAAATTTGGAAATACTTGGCAAAATCTATGGCCAACCGGGGGTGACAATAGTATAAATGAAATTATGGGGATAATGTTTTGGCAGCCCTGCTTTTGTATCAAGTAACTGGACCACTTTTTTCACTCATTTAAACTGTACTTCTCTTTTCCTTCCATAGTTCCTTTGCTTCCACCAAGGAAGCAAGTATTTAACTCAATTTACTTACTTCTTTGACTACTTAGTTGATTGAAATCACATTTTGTGGCTGAAAACTTTTCTGCTGTTTTTGACCTGTTTGGAATCAGGATGTTGTTTTCTCAATACCCTTTCACAGTGTTTTCAAGAATATTCAAATTCTTATTTTGCAGTTTTTGAGTTCTTTGACAATTTACCTGCAATATTTTTCAACTTTTGGGAAGCATTGTAGTGGTTATGGGGGTGTGTTTAGTATTCATTAGCTAATTTCTTGACTTGGTTATGGAACTGAAATTTGTTCATGGTTCCTGTGTTATAGGCAGCGGCGGACCGGGAGCACATGAGTGAACTGCTCAACAAGTGCCCCCATTGGACTTCTGATCTTAAGAGTTTCAAGCAAAATATATAATCATTTTTAATATATATACACTTATATATTTTGAATTTTTAGCGAAGTTAACGGAGTCCGGTGATACCACTCCCCAAAGTATAGGTCCGCCTATTGGAGTAAAGCAGAATTTGGTTTCATTGCAGTTGCATGTACTGTAGGAAAAAAACAAGTCAGTTCTTGAAACAAAAAATGGAGTCTTGGAGCTATTTCTCTGTGGGAAAAGACTTTGTGTCTGAGGAAGCACTGTAGTTAGCTCAAGTCAAGGAGGCATTGGAAATCAAGAATTCCCTGAAATTGGTAGTGGTGGTAGAGTTTTTAGTTAAGTGAAAGCTCTTCAAAATGCATTTTCTGTGGAATCTGAGACTAGTTCCAAGATGTCAAGGTCAGTTGTGGAATCAAATTGTAGAGATTCATCACTTTTTGATTTGAAGCTTGGTAGATTTCTTGATCATGGAGAGAGTTTCAAATCCCCTAAGATTATGACTAATTTGTCTTCAAATGTACCAGTCAAAAGAATGAGAACTGGAGGTTTTAAGTATCAGACACCATATTGCCAGGTTCAAGGTTGTAGCAAGGATCTTAGCTCTTCTAAGGACTACAACAAGAGGCATAAAGTGTGTGAAGTTCACTCAAAAACAGCTAAGGTTATTGTAAATGGCATTGAGCAAAGGTTTTGCCAGCAATGTAGCAGGTTAATTCCAGTTTCAATAATTCTGTATACTATTTGTGTTGTCAAAGGTGAAAAACTCCAAAAGCGCTCTATGTCTATTAAAAGTGTGGGCTTTAGTGAAAAAAGGCACAATCAAAGGAAAAGTAAAAGTATATATGTAATTAAGAACATAGTAAATTCATTCATAATGTTTTCCTTTACAGCTAATACAGTTACTTTTCAATTATATTTGTTGTTTAGTGCAGCTTGGTTCACGATAAAACTCATTGGCAATGAGGCGCATGTCTTAGAGATTTACCTTACACTGAAGCGCAGCTTAAGCGACGCGAAGCGCCCTCCCTGAGCTTTTCTGAGCTTCAGGGCTTAAACACGCCTTAAATGAGCCTTTGACAACACTATATACTATCTCTTCAAAGCATAACTGCAAAAAGCAAAATACTTTCTGTAAGACAAATCATTGTAGAAGTGTTACAACCTTGCAAATGTTACTATTTTATTCAAAAGTGAATGTGTACTAGTATTTTTTAAGTGTGTAATTGTGGGGTCCAGCCCCTTAAGTTAAGGAAGACATGTTTTCTTCCTTTGTCTTCATTTTTCCAAAATTGCAGCCACCGTTGTTTTTGAATTGCAAAAGTCATCCTTTTGAAAAAAATTTCTTTCTTTTTGATATCACTGATGACATTTGTAGAGTTATAGAATCTCTATAAATAGAGAGCTTCTGAGGCATTTGAATTACACCAACAAAGAGAAAAAGAAAGAGTGAGGTTTCACAGACAGGATATAAGAAAATAGTCTGTGAGAAAAATAGAGAGTGAACGATATTGTAGTGAGGTGGGAATATCAAAAAAAGGTTATTTCTTTTGAGTGTTGTAGTGGTCTTTGGAGTATTTTACTCGGGCCTACAAAGTATAACATTCCATACTATAGTGATATCAGTTGCTCCTCTCAGGGCCGCGGTTTTTTCCCTTATTAAAAGGGTTTTCCACATAAAATTCTTGGTGTCGTTGTTACTCTTTTATTCTTGTTACTTACCGTATCTCGGTGCTACGTTATTATTTCGCTTTTAACACCGTGAATATTATTTCTGTGGGGTGATATTCTAAACGTCAATACCACACAAGAGGGGGAGTGATTTGTTTGGTACCCAATTGTCGCTCTAGAAGAACCTGGTTCTTC
This sequence comes from Nicotiana glauca, assembly GCA_026770625.1. NCBI lineage: Eukaryota > Viridiplantae > Streptophyta > Magnoliopsida > Solanales > Solanaceae > Nicotiana > Nicotiana glauca. Next base: position 48,741 of record MU694363.1, on the reverse strand, counting down.
TAGGTGTTCTAACTACTGCAGTTTGCGGAATAATAAATACATAAAATAAAGAACACAGAGATTTTTACGTGAAAAACACCTGGCTCAAAAGGTGAAAAAATTACGACCTACTACTCAGTAGGATTTTTCCAAACTTCCACTAAAATCACTGAGCCAAAACAGCATTTACAAAAACTCTTTGTAAACCTAAGGATTAACTCTAATCCCAGTGTGGCACACAACCTCAACTGCTGCGACACTTTCAAGTTAACTCTAACTTGAATACTCAAAGTACCTAATACAATTGTTTCTATATAAGCTAAAAGGTACAAATAAAATTCCTACTACAATTGAACTAGAAAAGGAATAAACACAATGGAACTGGTTCTTCTGTCTCGTTCAAGTAGCTTCAGGAGTGCACACTTATATCTTACATATATTGCTTGCAAAACAGACTTGCTCTTTTGCTCTTAATTATATTTTACTTCTGCGTATGTGCAATACCTGTAAAAGAGAACAAACCCAGTTATTTATTGAGTTAGAAATTAGAATTTGATTGAGACTCTATTGCTTATCCGTAGACGATGTTGAGTCATTGACCAATACAAACTCCAACCCTTATCCTAGATTAGGATTGTGTTCTCTTCGCATAAGGAGACTGTTCTCCTTCTCCCAACTACAACCTTTTCGATTTAGTTCAGAAGATATTGTTGCTTGATCTCTACAGTATATCTTCCTCACGTGCATCTCATGTGCAATGGTTGATAAACATTGTGTTTCACCAGATGGACCAGGTCCATTACTGAGTTCATTTGTCAATCTTCAAAACTTCAACTGAACTTGGGCCAACAAATTCTCCCTTTTTGATGATGACAAACTCTGTGCTTTTACTGATCATATAACCTGCTGAACTCAGCTGAAAATCAACACTTAAAATTTTTTAACTTATCATTAAGGGCCAGATTTAATTAGGTCATAAACATCACTGTTCAGATTATAGAGTTTAAGCACAATATCTTTCCCCTTTTGGTATCATCGAAAAGTTGCATAAATAATGTGAATCCCAGAATATTAGTTAGTACTCATGGCCACTGGGGCAACTACAAGTGAAAGCATGCTTTAGTTAATCAAAAATCATCTTGACAAAAATAACTATAAAGATCAGAATTAACATAAAGCAAGAGAGATGCACATTGTCATTGATAAGCAATGCTTCTACATAACAGTCCACAAAAAGAAAGAAACAAAACTACCAACCATGAGCAAAAATAAAAGAAAGTCCCGAATCTGGGTCACTGGGGTGTTTTCTAGACTAATTTAAAACAGGACAAGGAAACATAAGGCTTTGAAGAGCTAGAGGATTGGGTTTGTAGCAGATTGAGTATAGTTTGGAGCATTCCTTCACTCTTTTCTTTTCTTTTGCAAGTTCAGCTCTTAACCCATTCCTCTCTTCTTCCAGTTCAACAACTCTAGCTTGAAGCCTTGCAATTTCAGCATCCTTTGTCCCTACCTCCTGAACCAAGGCTCTGACCTTGCCATTTACTAGAGTCTTTACTGATGAACCAGGTTCAACAGGGCCTACACTGAGGATATAATCACAGGCCTGAAGATTCTTGATGCCAAAATGCTCTTTGCTGGAAGCCATTTCCCATTTCTTCAAGGGAACGTTCAGCTTGTCCAGCACAGCTGTCAGAATAAACCCATAAGGGATGGCATGAGCCTTTGAACCATTTAGCACCCTGTCTAGCATCTTAACCATGAAAGCAGGCCAGTTAATCTGCTTTCCTTCCACCAAGCACTGCATGAGGACCAGGTCCATGTAATTTGTTGTGTGCCTTCTTTCCTGTCTAGGCAGCAGGCATTTGTTTACAAATTCAAAGAGCACTTTATGCTCTAGCCTCATCTCACTCTTTTGAATAGCCCTTGCTTCAGGCACTTCCTCAGCATCTGTAGTGTCACAGAAGTTCAGTAGGCAGACCATCCAGACAAGGCCACTTTTGCCTTGTGTAATCATCATAGCCCACACTTGGAATGTTCAGGATTCTGCCCAACTTAGGTGCATCAAATTTCACCTTCACCCCCTTTACTATACTGGTTACCAGCCCATTCTTCACAGTATCATTAGCCATGAATTCAACAAGTTCTTTTCTATCCAATCTTCCATCCATCTAAAGGACCATGTCCTTCCATCCTTGTGCCTCCAGTGAAGTCAACAATCTTACCATGCCTGGCTCTTCCAGGTCTTTGAGCAATCTAACCTTCAGAATTTTTATTTTGCCAAAATTGACAAACCTATCTTGTTCCTGTTCTGACTCGTCTTCTCCCTCTTCTTCACTCCACTCTTCATCCTTTTCTTCTTCAACTAGTACATGTTTTCCCTTTGCAGCTGACCTAGTTCTTTTAGCTAGAGAGGATTCAGCAGGTACAGATTTGGAGGGCTTCTTTGCAGAAGACCTGGTTCTCTTTGATTTGGCAGTGGGAACTTCTTCAGTCGTACCTCTCTCTTGATGGACCAGTTCCATCTCTTCCTCATCTTCCTCTACAGCAGCCTCAGAACTTTCAACCATTTTTGCTTTTCCCTTTTCTTTCTTCTTTTTCTTACTCTCCTCTAGTGCCTTTTGCAGTTTTGCTTCACTTTTCCTCACCCTACTTCTTGTGGCTCTACCCCCAAGTGCAGCAGACTTAGGTGATGAAACTTTGCTCTTCTTGGTTGGTTTAGACGTTATAGGGGTCCTTTGTGAGGAGGCCTTGTGTTTCTTTGGATCATAACTGGCTTCAACCTTCTTTAGCATGTCTGCCAAAGTCTCCTCCACAGATGAACCAGGTTCATCTGGTTGTTCACTCAAGTTTATCAGTCCCTCAGCAGCTTCACCTGACCCACTTCCCCCTGACTTCATGCCTACCTCTTCTCCACTACCACATATAGCCAAGACTTTCCCTTTTTTTTCTTTCTTATTTTACTAGATTCATCCCCTTCAACATTCTTAGCAGTACTTACCAATACAAACCTATTTTCCTCCCTTTCTAACACATCAGAAAACAATAAATAAGTGTTTACCTCTCCTGGAGTTTCTTGACTCTTGTCAGTGTCAGAAGACCCAGGTTCATCTCCTTCACTGGCAGAGAAAACTTTCTCAGATTCAGAGCTTGAGTCGCTTTCTGTGGTTGTATCTTCCTTCCTTTGACTAGCCTGTAATTTTTCGTTCAAGACTCTCCTCAAAGAACCAGATGCAACTATTTTTCTAGCTAACATTTTCTAGCAACGAAATCTGGGTTTTAGGGGTTCATTAGGAGGAGTGGAAGATGAGGTGTTGGGGGAGACTGGTGGGGGAGTTCCTGGGTTGTCTTGAGGATTAGTCATGGTGAGGAATTTCTGGGAATTTTGGGAATTTTTGGAGAAGAAGACAGATGATCAGGAGATTTAGAATAGTGATGGTTATGAGTGATTTGGTAGGTTTTTAAAGAGAAGTCATGATTAGGGCAGTAATGGCAGCCTTTTCAGAGGTCAAGTAGGAGTCTAATCAAGTTAGAGTTCCGGTCTCCTAAGTGATTAAAAAAATTGCTAAATTTTAGGAAAGATACTCGTTATAGTTAGACTCCTAGTTTTAATGAAACTGGTTTAATTTCTCAACAGATAGAATTTTCAGGACATTTGGTGTAACAAGGACTTCTGCTCATGATTGATAATTTTATCTTTCTAATTGTGCAAAGTATAGAAACATACCTGAACTTTCTCATGAGCATATATTGATGAACCAGGTTCTTCAAGTAGAACTTCTCTTGATTATGCCTCAAATGTCAAAATAGAAAACTTTGTAAGAGATCAGTGAGTTATATAAACACATGTCACAAGAGTATACTAGTTAAAGTATGAGACTGAGTAAGAATTAGTCTAGATATTTACATGAATTAAGAACTCCTAACCAAAAAAAAAATTTCATTGTGCATTCTGAACTGGACCTTTTAGGTGATCATAATCATCCCTAATTCCAACCTGTTCCTTTCAAATTTTTCTCTACTTAATGCCTTAGTGAAGATGTCAGCTATTTGCTTGTCAGTAGCACAAAACTCTATGGAGATTAACCCTTTCTCATGGTTGTCTCTTAAGAAGTGGTGTCTAACATCTATGTGCTTAGTTCTTTTATGATGAACAGGATTCTTTGTCATAATTATAGCACTAGTGTTTTCACAGAATATTGGTATGCACCCCACTTCTATTCCAAAATCTACCAGTTGTTGCTTAATCCATAGTAATTGAGCACAACATGAAGCAACAGCAATATATTCAGCTTCAGCAGTAGAGAGAGCTACTGAATTCTGCTTTTTGGTAGCACATGATACAAGACAAGAACCCAGGAAGTGTGCCATACCTGAGGTGCTCTTCCTATCCACTAGAAAACCTGCATAATCAGCATCAGCATATCTAATTAAGTCAAAATTACTACCTTTGGGATACCAAAGACACAAATCAGTGGTGGCTTTCAAATATCTCAATATCCTTTTGACAGTTGTCAAGTGTGACTCCTTTGGATTTGCCTGAAAATGAGCACAAAGCCCTACACTGAAAACAATGTCAGGTCTGCTGGCAGTAAGATACAAAAGTGAACCAATCATACCCCTATACAGCTTCTGATCAACTAATGAACCAGGTTCATCAATATCTAACTTAGTGGCAGTGCAATAGGTGTATCTATTTCTTTGGATTCTTCCATTTTAAACTTTTTGATTAGTTCTTTTGTGTACTTCTGCTGATGGATCATAGTTCCATTTGGACTTTGTTTGATCTCCAAGCCTAAGAGGAAGTTGAGTTCACCCATCATACTCATTTCAAACTCACTTCCCATTAGTTTTGCAAAGTCCTTACTCAACCTTTCTGTAGTGGCCCCAAATATTATGTCATCAACATATATTTGTACAACAAGAAGATCTTTACCTTTTTCCCTTAAGAACAAAGTGCTGTCAATTTTACCTCTTTTGTACCCATGCTCCAGTAGAAATTTTGACAATATTTCATACCAAGCTTTTGGGGCCTGCTTGAGACCGTATAGAGCCTTATCTAACTTGTACACATGTTCAGGACACTCCTTGCTTTCAAATCCTGGGGGTTGTTTCACAAATACTTCTTCCTTGAGGTA
>MU694363.1:15219-35395 GCA_026770625.1 Nicotiana glauca | reverse complement strand
CTCCGAAGTGACAATGGAGGGGAGTACACTTCAAGGGAATTTGAAGAGTATTGTTCAAGTCATGGGATCAGACATGAAAAGACAGTTCCTGAAAGTCCACAGCACAATGGCATAGCCGAGAGGATGGACCGCACCATTGTGGAGAAGGTGACAAACATGCTTAGAATGGCTAAACTGCCTAAATCATTCTGGGGTGAAGCAGTTCAGATAGCCTGTTACCTGATCAATTAGAGTCCATCAGTTTCATTGGAGTTTGACATCCCAGAGAGAGTTTGGACTAACAAGAAGGTGTCTTACTCACATCTGAAGGTGTTCGGTTGCAGAGCTTTTGCACATGTACCAAAAGAGCAGAGAACAAAGCTGGATGATAAATCTGTTCCCTACATATTTATCGGATATGGAGATGAAGAGTTCGGGTACAGATTGTGGGATCCTGTAAAGAAGAAGGTCATCAGATGTAGAGATGTAGTTTTCCGAGAAAGTGAAGTTGGAACTGCTGCTGATATGTCAGAAAAGGCGAATAATGGTATAATTCCTAACCTTGTTACTATTCCTTCTACTTCTAACAATCCCACAAGTGCAGAAAGTACGACCGACGAGGTTGCTGAGCAGGGGGAGCAACCTGGTGAGGTTATTGAGCAGGGTGAGCAACTTGATGAAGATATCGAGGAAGTGGAGCACCTCACTCAGGAAGAAGAACAACCTCAACCTCTGAGGAGATCAGAGAGGCCAAGGGTAGAGTCATGCAGGTACCCTTCTACGGAGTATGTCTTCATCAGTGATGAGGGGGAGCTAGAAAGTATTAAGGAGGTGTTGTCCTATCCAGAAAAGAACGAGTGGATGAAAGCCATGCAAGAAGAGATGGAATCTCTACAGAAAAATGGCACGTACAAGCTGGTTGAACTTCCAAAGGGTAAAAGACCACTCAAATGCAAATGGGTCTTTAAACTCAAGAAAGATGGAAATGGCAAGCTGGTCAGATACAAAGCTCGATTGGTCGTTAAAGGCTTCGAACAAAAGAAAGGTATTGATTTTGACGAAATTTTCTCACCTGTTGTCAAAATGACTTCTATTCGAACTATTTTGAGCTTAGCAGCTAGCCTAGATCTTGAAGTGGAGCAGTTGGATGTGAAAACTGCATTTCTTCATGGAGATTTAGAAGAGGAGATTTATATGGAGTAGCCATAAGGATTTGAAGTAGCTGGAAAGAAACACATGGTGTGCAAATTGAATAAGAGTCTTTATGGATTGAAGCAGGAACCAAGGCAGTGGTACATGAAGTTTCACTCATTCATGAAAAGTCAAACATACCTAAAGACCTATTCTGATCCATGTGTATACTTAAAAAGACTTTCTGAGAATAATTTTATTATATTGTTGTTGTATGTGGATAACATGTTAATTGTAGGAAAAGACAAGGGGCTGATAGCAAAGTTGAAGGGATTTCTGTCCAAGTCATTTCATATGAAGAACTTGGGCCCAGCACAACAAATTCTAGAGATGAAGATAGTTCGAGAGAGAACAAGTAGAAAGTTGTGGCTATCTCAGGAGAAGTACATTGAACGTGTACTAGAACGCTTCAACATGAAGAATGCTAAGCCAGTCAGCACACCTCTTGCTAGTCATCTAAAATTGAGCATAAAGATGTGTCCTGCAACAGTGGAAAAGAAAGGGAACATGGCTAGAGTTCCTTATTCTTCAGCAGTCGGAAGCCTGATGTATGCAATGGTATATACTAGACCTGATATTGCTCATGCAGTTGGTGTTGTCAGCAGGTTTCTTGAAAATCCTGGAAAGGAACATTGGGAAGCCGTCAAGTGGATACTCAGGTACCTGAGAGGTACCACAGGAGATTGTTTGTGCTTTGGAGGATCTGATCCAAATCTTGAAGGGCTATACAGATGCTGATATGGCATGTGACATTGACAACAGAAAATCTACTACTCGATTTTTGTTTACATTTTCAGGGGGAGCTATATCATGGTAGTCTAAGTTGCAGAAGTGTGTTGCACTTTCAATAACTGAAGCAGAATACATTGCCGCTACAGAAACTGGTAAGGAGTTGATATGGCTAAAACGGTTCCTTCAAGAGCTTGGATTGCATCAGAAGGAGTCGTCTATTGTGACAGTCAAAGTGCAATAGACCTGAGCAAAAACACCATGTATCATGCAAGGAGAAAGCATATCGACGTGAGATATCATTGGATTCGAGAAAGGATAGAGGATGGATCTATGCAAGTAAAGAAGATCCATACAAGTGAGAATCTTTCGAATATGCTGACCAAAGTGGTACCAAGAGACAAGTTTGAGCTATGCAAAGAACTTGTCGGCATACACTCAAACTAGTACCTCTGGTGTTACCTCCTTCGGGTGAATGGGACTGGAGGGGGAGATTTGTGGGATCCAGCCCCTTAAGTTAAGGAAGACATGTTTTCTTCCTTTGTCTTCATTTTTCAAAAATGGCAGTCACCGTTGTGTTTGAATTGCAAAAGTCATCCTTTTGAAAAAAAATTCTTTCTTTTTGAGTCACTGATGACATTTGTTGAGGTATAGAATCTTTATAAATAGAGAGCTTCTGAGGCATTTGAATTACACCAATAAAGAGAGAAAGAAAGAGTGTAGTTTCACAGACAGGATATAAGAAAATAGTCTGTGAGAAAAATAGAGAGTGAGCGATATTGTAGTGACGTGGGAATATCAAAAGAGGGTTATTTCTTTTGAGTGTTGTAGTGGTCTTTGGAGTATTTTACTCGGACCTACAAAGTGTAAAATTCCATACTATAGTGATATCAGTTGCTCCTCTCAGGGCCGTGGTTTTTTTCCTTATTAAAAGGGTTTTCCACGTAAAAATCTTGGTGTCGTTGTTACTCTTTTATTCTTGTTACTTACCGTATCTCGGTGCTACGTTATTATTCCGCTTTTAATACCATGAATATTATTTCTGTGGGGGTTTATTCCCAATAGTAATTTGAGTAGAATCCCTTGTAGAACATATTTTTCGTTTGATATCAGTCTTTCTATGTCTTATAATTTGTTTTAATTTGTCGCTAGATAGAAAATGTGTTCTTCCTGCAATCTGGCTTATTTCTGAATTTGTAGGTTTCATCTACTAGATGAATTTGATGATGGAAAACGCAGCTGTCGTAAACGTCTAGCAGGTCATAATGAGCGCAGAACGAAACCAAAAACAGGTTGCTCTCTGATATGGAATGCCTTAACATACTTGACTTGTAGCTTTTTACTGATTCCTTCTATTCCATTCAGATAAAACTTACAAGCTTTTGGTTTTTGACTACTGTAGGAGTCTTTGATAGTTAAACCATCTTCGTTGTGGTGTTAGTCCTGAAATGATGAATTACAGCGCAAAATAGACTATTTATAGGGCTGAAGTGCTTGTTAAGATTTCTACATCAGTTTTCTTTTATGCCTAAAAGGAAATTGATGTTGAGGCCGGACCTTGAGGAGAATCGTTTAGGCATAGCTGATAGTGACATGATATCACAATTGATCAGTATCAACTTGTATTCTTTGCCTTTGTCCGAGACGTGTTCATATAATTCTGAGTTTCATATGCTTTCCGTAAAATGTTTTACTGTTTTCATCACTTCCCAGGTTGTACAGGCAGATTCCAGGGAACTTCTTCTGCAACGTTGTCCTCTCTTTGCCAAAATATACTTGGCAGCAGCATTCTGGATCAACCAAAGTATGAGATGGAGGACTGTTAAAGGTTGAAGACGCTGCTGATTATAGCCCTCGACTAACCATGCCATTCACAAATGGACACTCACAATCAAAATCCCTTTGTACTTCATACCATGCTGAGAAACAGTGTCCACCTTTCCACGACGAAGAAATGACTGCTCTAACAAGAAGCAAAATTGATGAGAGTAGCAAGTCCTGTTTGCATGATATAGAATGATCTGATTTTGTTACCCGCTCTCTAGTCCAGAGCTTCTCAATAGGAGGTGAAGACTTGAATGTTCTAGAGTCGACTTCAACCAATCAAGGGATTTCTGGGATATCAAACTCGGGCTCTGCTCCCTCTCTTCTGTCATCTCAGTCACAAGATTCATCAAATCATTCATCTCTAGTACCCACAGCAAGCCACCTAATTACACCGAGCAGTCCGAGCAGTAATGCTCATTACAAAGTGACACACATGTCTGAAAAGCCCCTCGGGATTAGCCCCCAGGCTTTATCCAGTAGAGTGCCTGATACATTCAGTTCAGCTGGGGTAAATTCTGGAGAGTGTTGCTTGGAACAGAATCTAGTGTCTAACAGTAGCAACAATTGCTTCATAAATGGGATCATTCAAGGATCCGAATATGTAAACGCTAAGGATCCGCTTTCTTGTGAAGATGCTCCCACGATTGATTTGCTTCAGTTGTCATCACAGCTTCAGCGAGTGAAGCATCAAAAAATGTTTCATGCTAGAGAAGCAGGACATCAGTACCAGAATCACTTGATCAGGTAGTTGAAAAATATGCATTACATTTGTATGTGTCCTGGTTAATTATGAATAGTGTAACAGTTTGTTAACTTTAACAATTACACAGCTTGTTTTCTTTTTGTTGCAAATAATCGGCTACTGGATGAAAATTCTGTTACGTATAGGGCTACCGAATTATTGGAACTTTATCTATAACTTTGTAAAATATAACTTGAAGAGTTGAAGTTCTGAGGTGATGTAAGGTATTCCTAAGAGTTGAAAAATACTGTACATGGAATTAGAATCTTACTATCAGACCGACGCGGGCCTACGTTATCAAGTGAGGGGTCACAGGCACCCGAAAAGACATGTATATGTTTTTCTAAAAATACTGAATTATTAGTAGTGACACCCTTGACCTTCAAATTGTGGGTCTGTCTCTGCTATCAGATAAACCTGTTAAACATGGATGAACTGTCCTAGCAGTGGCAGTCACCTCTTCTACTAAGTTGGATTTGATATAGGAAGAGTTTTGCCTCCCATTTTAGAAAACAAGTTTAACTAGACTGCCTGATGTTTCCTAAAAGCTGATTTTATCCTCTATTTAATGTGTTTTTTTGTGTGGATATATCCTTCTTGAGCCGAGGGTCTATTGGAAACAGCCTCTCTACCCCATCGGTAAAGATAAGGTCATACACACTACCCTCACCAGACCCCACTTGTAAAATTATACTGGATTGTTGTTCGTTGTTATGAATATATCAGCGACGCTAATGTTTCAGATAGATTTTCTTTTTCACGAGTGTTATTGTTTCTTGTGTGCAAGTCAGTCAGGCCATGGCAGATTACCTAAGCGTTCAATCTGTGGCTAGTTGTCTCAATGACATGCCTCAAGTTAGTCGGTTAGTGTATTTTTGGGAGATGGTAAAATAAGTTACTGATATCACTGATCCAGGCAAATTGCCTTATTATTTTTCCCTTCTTTACCATAAAACTTGATACCTCTAGATGGTAAGAAGGGGAGTAAATTTTACCCGTGGTCATTCAACTTTGTCTTCATTATCTAAAAGTCACCTTTCTTTTTTTGTTACGTAAAAGTCATTTAATTTTGTGTTCATTACTTAAAAGTCATTTTTTGGATAAGAGGGGTTGCTCTCATGGTAAGCAACCTCCACTTCCAACCAAGAGGTTGTGAGTTCGAGTCACCCCAAGAGCAAGGTGGGAAGTTCTTGGAGGGAAGGATGCCGAGGGTCTATCTGAAAACAGCCTCTCTATCCATGGTACGGGTAAGATCTGCGTACACACTATCCTCCCTAGACCCCACTATTGGGATTATACTGGGTTGTTGTTGTTGTACTTAAAAGTCATTTTTCTTTCTTTTGTTACACAAAAATCATTTTACTTTATTCTAATTATCACAAAAGTCACCTTGGCCAAATTTTATAATGCTTTTATTTGAAAAGTATTATGCCCTCGACATTATATAAATTCTCTCATTTATGTAATACCTATATAATATATTTTTACCTAGGTATTTTATCTATAATTAAAATAACTTAATAATATTTTATTATTAATTTTATAATATATTTGTACATTTAATTTTCCGTTAACGTTAATTTTCAAGATATATTGGTAGCATTATTAAATTTGTCAGTAGCATTACTGTGAACAAATCTCAAGTCAACGTTCTTACCTAATTAAATATTTTTAATAAAAAATTATAAAATTAAAGCTCACAAATTTATCAGTCAAGTCATATTCATTAATCCAATCAACAAAACACCCACATTTAGCATACTGACACATCATATTAACACTTTAAAAAATATATATTAATAGATTAAGATCTTAAAAACTTAATATTAAACACAAATATTTTTGAATCTTTTAAAAAAAATTACTGACTATAAAAAACTATCATTTTCTAACTAAATTTGTATTTATTATTTCGAATAAATATTTTTTGTCGTTTTATATTTTACAATATCTTCATATTTGAATATAATTAAACAAATCCAGTACCATGGGAAATTAAATATATGAATGTATTATGAAAATAAAATAAATAAAGTAATATAAAGTTATTTAATTATAAATAAAATACCTAGGTGAAAATATATTATATAATATAGAAGGTATTACATAAATGAGAGAATTTATAATATCAAGGGCATAATAGACGTTTCAATTGAAATTTTTTATAAGATATTATCAAAGTGACTATTGTGATAACTAGAGCATAGTAAAATATTTTTTGTGTCACAAAAGAAAGAAAAGTGACTTTTAGGTAATGAACACAAAAATGAATGACTTTTATGTAACAAATAAAAGAAAAATAACTTTTCGGTAATAAACCCAAAGTTGAATGATCACCCATAAAAGTTACTCTAAGAAGAATAACATAATTTATACGAGGATTTTACATTAATCTAAACATCTGCCCAAAATAAAAATAGTCATTGAAGTAGACATATAAGAGGTGGAAAAGGATTCTCAAATAAAGGACAATATTTGTTTGACCAAAATATTTTAAGCTTTTTAATTAAACCAATTAATGATGAAATAGAGGGTAAATGTTAGCCAAATATAATCGACATTAGATTTAAGTACATCGGGCATTAAAATCAAAGAGACCGAGTTCATACAACATGTCTTCGAATAATTGAAAGACATTGAATGTAAATAATAAGCTTACAACTTCAATATATTGTGTCGTGCTTGTAAAAGCAAAGAAGATAAGGGATGAATCTTGTTGATAACTATGGGATCTAGCTTTATTGATTCAATAATGGAGATTACAAAGGTTTGTAACCCAGCATATTGACTTTTTCCTTTTACCCTTGGAGGTATCTTCCATATCCTCCTCTTCATTTCTTTCTGCTTTGTCTTCATTATATATATTGTCAATTTTTCCTTTTACCCAACGGTTCTTGACCAACGTGTCTTCTCATGATTGTACTCTTCCTCATCGCCCCAGTATTATGTTCTGCCATGTAAGCCATCTGATGGATTGATCTCGACAGTAGCCAAGATACTCATCGCTATTACGCCTCGTGGGCACAACCATGGCTTGGTCGACCTCTTACTGTTCCCTTTAGTGATAACCATCTGATGGTCAGATTTTGACCCATACAGTTAGTCCCTTAGCACCTTCGCCCGTTGGGGTCGCTTTTTGGCAAGCTCGAAGTGCGGATCTTGTTGATTAAAGAGTAAAGAGAAATCTGGATATCATGCGAGGGACGAGGTCCTCATGGCGAGGTAGCGACGTGATACTTCAAGGACTTTACCACACCGTTACGTCAATTCAGAGATGGATCGTCACGTCGGTTCAGGGTGCCATGAATATCTGTTATGCGTCATTATGGCACACGTTTCCCAAGCACCGTATCATTTCCCGTGCCTTTTCAGTATTTTGATTGGCGGCTCTCGATTTTCTCGCTCAGGACATTTGCGTTCCTATAAATAGGGGGAACCCTTTATTTGATTGTTATGCTTTTCAATTTACATGAGAGAATTTTACAAACTTCCCCCGTCTTCAGTATTTCATACTCCTGCATGCGTTAGAATTCGACGTGACCTTTCTTTATTTTCCTTCATTATTCTTGTTTATTTCAATCTAAACAGACGAATGACTAGTACTTCTTCCCAGACTGGTAGATTGGTTGAAGCTCCGATGCCGGAAAATGACGTACCCCTGCTTGAAGAGGAAGTGGAGGTGGTGGACGACGAGGGGTTTCTGACGGTGGATAAGATAGTACCCCGTCCGGGGAAGTTAAGGACTAACTTCAACAGTCCTGCCGGAAACGAACTGGAGCCTGTCCCTTCCACCATGGATGAAGTGGCGATTACGGCGCTCAAGGCCAAGTGGGGAATCTCAAAGCATATCAAAATGGTACCGGCGGCAGGAAAGGACATTGTACATTTGCACCGCCCCGGGTACTGTGCATTTTACGCGTACCCTTTTCTAACCGGGTATATGCTTCCCCTCCCTACTCTGGTGGTAGACTTCTGCCGCTTTTACGAAGTGTGCCCGGCTTAGCTTTCTCCGTACGCGTACAAACTCTTCCTCATGCTTATCAAGTTTGCGGAGCTTGCCGGACGAGGAATTTCCTTAGGGCACATGCTTCACATCTTTGCCCCCCACTTTCTTCGGGGTACAATGATCCACATGCGCCATCGAGGAACCAAGAGTTTGGTGGTGAAGATAGATGATAAGGCTAATCGTCGTTTCTAAGAAAGCTACTTCTATGTGCGGGCACAGCACATTGTGGCGGACCCCGCAGGTTTCCAGAGACGTGGAACTTTGCCCGTAAGTTTTCCTTTGTTTATGTTGTGATTCCTCTTAAGGTGGTCGTCAGTCATTCTCCTTTAGGTGATGTTGCTAAAGACTTATTTTTGCTTTTGCAGCCGAGAGACTACCTCCCCCGATAGTTGATGATATTCGCAAGTAGCTGGGCATAATTCTCCTCCATACAATGGGGATTCATTAGTGGGCGTCCTTCCATGAGAAATATGGGTGTAAGCCTCTCACTAGTGAGTCAACCCGTTGCAGTTTTTCCTTAATTCTTTGCCTCATGGTTTAGACTTGTCGTAATACGATCATCTTTCTTTGTCGGCAGGGAGGGTACGAAGGACGAGGGATCCTCCGCTTGCATTCCGCCAGCCAGCGCCCTTTGGCCGACCTACACCGAGATCCGCTACCCGGCCTGCACCGAGAGCTACTGTCCAATTTGCGCCTACGGCCAAAGTCATTCGTGCGGAGTGTACTCCTTGGCAAGAGACTCTGGTTCCTGTTGTCCGTTAGAGCGAATCTTCTCGCGCCAGTAGTGGAGAGGCCCCGTCTAGGAGACGATGGGTGGTGTTGGAAGTGGCTCCTCAAGCTGAAACATCTTTGAAGGGCAACCTTGCCTTGGCAGTGCCCGAAATCGACGGTGATTCCAACTCGTCCGCAAAGGCTACGCCTATTATAAGCGGTGAACAGGCTGGTGTGGGGGAAAGACGGTGTCCCGAGGCTTCCATCACTATCTCGGATGGCCCTTTGACATCCCGGCCGAACCGTACTCCTTCTTCGACCAAGGAGAGGGGAAATGCGTCATGGTTGACGATTACGAGTTCGAATCAGAACTCAATCCTGATGACGTTAGGATGTTCGAGGAGGGATTTACCTGAACTGTACTCAGAGCGAGAGGCTCTTCCCGAATACTCGAAATTCTGTTGGATCTCAACCGTCTGCAAGACACAGTGGATTTTGTGCCATAGTTTGACCTTCTATGCCCTGCCGCAAAAAGCGGAGCTCTCCAAGATGTTAGTGACGCCGAATTGTTATGTGGCGTGGCTGAGATGGGTCTAAGGGTAAGTTCCGGCCCCTTTTTTTTTGTTTTTTGTTGTTGTATTTTTTTTGTTGCTTTGTGACCCTGATTTTTACCAACTCCTTTCCTCACTTTGTTTTTAGTCTTACATGATGGAGATCGAGAGTGCTCGTAGAGCTAAGACTCGAGCCGTAATTTTTTTAAAAATTCTTGAAAAGTATCGGCAGTATCGCAACAAGTGCCGTGAGATGCACGAGCAGCTCAGGGCGGGCACTGGCACCCAATCCATCAGGGAAGAGTTAGAGAAAAGGGATTAGGAGATGATGCAGTCCATCCGCAGATGCAGTGAGCTCAGGCAAAGGCACGCGAGGCTCACACTGCTTGTGGATATGACTCTGCGACTTCGGAGGCTGGGGAGGGCATCGATAACGAGTACGAGCTCCCTTCTAATGATGATGGTGATATCGGGGAGGACCACGGTGGGTATGATGCGGAGTGAAGCTTTTGCCGCATCCTATGTTCTTAGGTTTTTCTTTTTATTCTTTCGTTATTTACTTTCCTTTCCTAATGGCCCGTTTCGGCCCTTTGTAAGGTGCGGCTGTCGCGCATGTGTATTTGAATAAATAGTTGTTTCACCTTCATTTGTGTATCTTTTGATTTTCACTGTGATGAGTCCCTGACTCTTTTGATTACGAATTCGAATTTGCGTTTTGGGCGAGGTCGGACGTTGATTTTCCAACTCAGGCAGAACCAACCTTAATTCGGACGAGGTTGAAATTAGATTCGGCATCTTGGACGAAATCAGTTACGATTTGTATACTCGGGCGGAACTGAATTCCGTCCTGCTAATTTAGGCGGTCAATTTTTCCATGTGTATTTGAGCGAGGTCTAACTTGAATTTGCCATTCTCGAGCAGAGTCGATTTTTGACATATATTCGAACGAGGTTGAACTTATAACCAGTTGTAAATTTGAGCGAGGTTGAACTCCTCTTTTGGAAAGGCGGATGGCTGTATGGGTGTTATTTTGAGCAAGGTCGAAATTGTAACCAATTGTAAATTCGAGCGAGGCCGAAATCTCTTTTTGGTGAAGGCCGATGGCTGTAGGGGTTTTATTTTGAGCAAGGTCAAAATTATAACCCGTTGTGGATTCAAGCGAGGTTGAACTTCTCTTTTAGCAAACACCGATGGCCGTAGGGGTGTTATTTCGAGCAAGGTCGAAATTGTAACCCGTTGTAAATTCAAGCGAGGTCGAACTTATCTTTTGGCGAAGGCCGATGGACGTAGGAGTGTTATTTCGAGCAAGACCGAAAATGTAAACTGTTATAAATTCGAGTGAGGTCGAACTTCTCTTTTGGCGAAGGCCGATGGTCGTAGGGGTATTATTTCGAGCAAGGTCAAAATTGTAACCCGTTGTAAATTCGAGCGAGGTCGAACTTTTCTTTTGGAGAAGGTCGATGGCCATAGCGGTGTTATTTCGAGCAAGGTCAAAATTTTAACCTATTGTGTTATCTCCGTTGGAGAACATTACTCGTCGTCGTGCTGTTTACGTGTGCGTTGGGGCAAATCTTGGTTCGGTTAATTTCTCTTTCATTTGGAGAGTACTGTGCGTTTTCCTAGGTGAGTCCCAGTTAGCTCAATTTTGTTTTTATTGGAGAATGCCACGTGTTTTATGAGCGAGTCCCAGTTTGCTCAATTTTGCTTTTATTGGAGATTATTTTTCGATAGTTGATATGTACTGAGCCATTTATATTATTTGTGATATGATGCGGCTAAGGGGGTTTTGCTCGGTCATTACTTGTGAGACGGCATGCGACGGAACCATTTTCTGGGGTGTTTTGACGGCGTTTGTCACTTGTTCGCGTACCTATGCAAGTGCTTGCGTTCCTATTTCTAACCAAAAAGAGTGAAGATAAACCAAAATGAAATTGTCTGTTACCTCAGCCTAGCAAGCCAGTGAAGGGTGGAGCGGCGTTATAGGGTGACTCGCTCCGCCTAGTACTCGAATAGTGGTTTTTAATTTGGCAGCCACATTTAGCTTCGCCATTTAGTTGTGTCTAGACTTCTTGTGTGTTGGGATTACCTCACCCGTTGGGACATCGGGGTCGAGTCCCAGTCCGATATGCGTAAACAATAAGGTAAACATGTCATGCTTTGTTTATAAATCATCCAGCATGCGTGATATGAAATTAATGTTGTAGACATGTAATTTTTTACCCTCCTCAAGATTTTACATATTTTAGCGTAAAGATTTAATTTAGATTTAGTATCGCTATTCTAAATAGTGTTCACTCTTTTACTTTATTTTTATCACAAAAAAATATTTCTTATCTTTATGTTAAAGTCAATTAGTATATTTATATTTATAGTATTGTAACATTTGAAAAGTACGAAAAAAAATTAGTTTCGCTCGTAGTATTTAGTTTTATATTAGTTTATTTTAATTTAGAGTGATTTTTATATTTTTGTAGATACATTGTATTATTTGGTCTTTTTAGCCTAAGTTCAAACCCAAAAGACACGACCCAACTCAATTACCCTTAGCTCATTCTTCCCAACCCATTAGCCCACTTAAGTGCAAGATTTAATCATTCCATCTATTTTCTTCTAATCTAATGGTCACCATCTCTTCCCACCTCCATATAAAATACTCAATTATAGAAACTCTACCCTAAGTTATCAATTCCTAGAGTAGACCTAGCTAAAAAAAATTCCTAAAAAAGAAGAACAACGGTGGTGACTCTTCTTCAGCTCCTGTTGATCTCTTAATTCTTGTCTCTCTCGTTGGAGAGGCAGCAGCTTTTCATTCTTGAGGCTCAAAATGGCAGCTTCATCCCAGTTGCAAAAAGAGACCAGCGGCCAGTCCCTCATCTTCCGACGATCCCCTCCATCATCTCTGCACAAACAACTTACACTCCATTTTCTTTAACATATATAAACACACACACTGGAAAAGAAACAGACACAAAAACGCAGCCTCCTTCTTATCCAAAGTCCAGTCAAAAACACTCCATTACAACCCAAACTTCAACTCCAAAAGCCATAAAATCCAGCTGAAAAACCAGTCCAAAATCAGCTTCGCTGTTGCAATTACTAAAACAAATATATTGGTTGTGGAAGGATACTTGTTTGAGCTTTCTGATACGGTTAGAACAATTTTGGAAGTCTGTGAAGAAGCCCGCAAGTGTGGAGCGTTAGTTGCCATCACAGCATCAGATGTGTCCTGCATTGGGAAACATTATGATGATTACTGCTTGTTCTAACTCAGTAGAAGGAGCTTTGATAACCATAAATGTATTGTTAAGGCTCATGTTGCTTTGCGCCAGAATAAGGCTGGCATCATTTTCGATCCTAGCTTGGTCAAGAATCGAGGTTTTGGTTCGCAATTTCGGTGTCTCAGTCTGACAATTGTTGCTTTGTTATTCTGATTGAGTTGCAAATTTTGGGCTTTATTCATCAATATAAAGGTCTATTTCTTATTTACTGCTTTTTATATTAGTTACATGCTCTATTCTATTTTTGTGAATGTTTTATGTCCATGACATCGATTTTGTGCTTTGTTTCCTAATTGATTTGGTTTGTCTCACTATTGTTAAAGTCATGGAAATTGAGTACATGTTCCTCGTTTCAGTATTATAATAATTTCAAATTAGCTTATGAAAATAATTAACTTGAACATCGTAGCTTACTTTAGGCGCGATTAATAAATTATTGTGACTATGGGTACGGTTTCCGTGACGTAGTTACGATATATAATTGCCAAATCCGAGTGTATATTTCATGTGACCTGACTTCAATTTTCAATAATTTTAAATAAAAATAAATATATCATGAACCGCGGGTGGATTTCATGTAGCGCAGTTTACGATGTGTTTCAAAAACAAACTAGTATATGGCGATCGGGAATTTTTCTAAAAAACATTAAAAGTGGTTAGAAAGTTAAAAAAACCACGTAGGTTTTAAAATGTGTAATTAATTAGATAATTAGGTCAATTATTAATAGTTGAGCGACCGTGATAAAACCACGAAACCCAGAAATGCCTAATACCTTCTCCTGGGTTAACAGAATTCCTTACCCGGTCTTCTGTGTTCGCAGACCATAAATAAGAGTCAACTTCCTCGATTCGAGATTTTAAACTGGTGACTTGGGACACTATAAATTATTCCGAGTGGCGACTCTGAATTTAATATAAATAATTCTGTTTCGATTATTGTCACTTTAATTGGAAAAACTCCCCTATATCCCTTCCTGGGGGTAAAAATGAGGTGTGACAGCTCTGACGACTCTGTTGGGGAACAAGAACCCAGAACTTCTGGTTCAGGGTTCAGAATTCAAGCTTAAAAGAACTGTTATAGTTGGCTTTTATTTATTATCTGATTTTTACGTGTTTGAACTTAATGTGTTAAATGTCGCTTTTTACCGCTTTGAAATTGCTTGAACTGTATATAAATTGTTATGGAACCCTCTTCTCTCTAAGTCTTCTAAATCATCTGGGAAGCGTGCACTTCGTGTGGTTTTTTTCTATTAGAGTCATATCCCAATTTTAGAACGAGGCTCTGACAAGTTGCAAAGCCGCTGAAGCTTCTGTATTCCCGGTACGCTGCCCCCTTCCCCTAGCTCGAGTTGTCCGCTCAGGTAAGCCAAGTTTAGAATAATACACCTCAGGGTTCAAACCTAGAATAACATAGCCTCATGCCGGATCCTTAGTAGGAACGTTTTATTTGCATCACGTACATTTGACTTAGGGGGCTCAACATAGGGGTTGAGTCTGTCTAGGATAGGTGTACCTAAATTAAAATACCATCCTGATGCATCTTACGTGCTACTTGCATATCTGTTCGTTTCGGCTTGCATGTTGACTGGCTACTAGAATAGGAAAAGAAAATTAAAAAGAAAAAAGAAAAATAAAAAAAAGAGTGAGGTATGTATTTGAAATCCGAAACTCTGTCGAAATTTCAAAAAAAGAAAAGAAAAGAAAAGAATCCAATGTTTTCAAAAAGTCATGTTTCCTTGTTCCGTCAAAATTGGGCGAACTACGTGGGTCTGATTCTCACCGGATGTGAGATACGTAGTCAAACCTCATCGGTTCCGGCCTACAATTTTCAAAAACTACAAAAACATTTTTCTTTAGTTCATTCTTTAGAAAGTATTTCTTTTAGACCTCAATTTTAAAAAATACAAAAATATTTTCTTTTAATCTCTCTCAAAATCCAAAAATATCTTCATTCTTCTTCAAAAATTGAAAAGAAAATTTAAGATTCAAAAATATTATTTTTTCTTTAGAAGTATTTCTTTCATAAATCCCAAAATAAAAGTCCAAAAATCCAAAAATATTTCCTTTCTTCTTTAGAAGTTTTTTTTTTTTTTTGAAATTCCAAAAAAAAAAAAAAAAATTTAATATTCAAAAAATATATTTTTTTTCTTCTCTAGACGTCTTTCTTTTCAAAAATTCTTTTTAAAAAAAATAAACAAATCAAAATTCAAAAATATTTTCTTTAGTCTTTGTAAGTATTTCTTTCGGAAAAAAAAAACAAATTTCAAAATCCAAAAAAAAAAAAGTTAGTTTATTTGCTTTATTCCCGATCTTTCCGAACTACGCAAGATCTGATTCATATTCCCACATGATACGTAGGCAACCCATATCAGGTTCGATCAATCAAAAAAAATTATGATAATTAATAAGGACTGAGTGGGTCCATTCTGACGTGTCTTTTGTTTTGAATTGTGAAGAAAGTTTGAGGTGGTCGGTTTGTGGTAAGCGGACAACACAAGATCCAAGGAAAATAATAACTGACATCGAAGTTGTTACAAGTGCTCAAGAGACTCAGGGTCAAAGGGTTGGACAGGATTTTACTGTGTTTAAAGAAAATAGAATACTAAAACAACAAATGACCAAAATGTGTCAAGCATGGGCCAATGGCCAAGGACAGCCTTGTCATGAGTCACAATTTGCTACCCAACACGAGCAGTATCACTCTCATGAGTACCACTCGTACTTGTTTGATCTTCCTGCAAACTTTGAGAAGCCTACCCGAAAGATGGAACAAGAAGAAATGACCCAAAGAGTGAAAAGTTTAAAACAATGGTTGAAAAATATGCAAGGGTTGGCAGGTCAGAAGAGTATTGCCTTCAAGGATCTATGTATGTTCCCCGATGTCCACTTGCCACCTAGCTTCAAGACCCCCAAATTTGAAAAGTATGATGGACATGGAGACCCCATAGCTCACCTGAAAAGGTATTGCAATCAACTAAGAGGTACGGGAAGAAATGAAGAATTGCTAATAGATTATTTTGGGGAAAGCCTTATGAGAGTAGCGTCCTAATGGTTTATGGATCAAGACACATCTCGCTGGTATGTATGGGATGACATGGCACGGGCCCTTGTTAAACAATTCCAATACAACATCGACATCGCCCCAGACCACAATTCCCTTTCAAACCTGAAAAAGAACCAATTGAAAGTTTAAGGGAATATACCATTAAATGGAGAGAACAAGCAGCTAAAGTTAAGCCACCCATGGATGACCACGAGCTAATCAGTGTCTTTCTTCAGGCTCAAGAGCTAGATTATTTTCAAAACATGATGTCTGCAGTGGGTAAAACCTTCTCGGAAGCAACCAAAATGGGAGAAATGGTAGAGAATGGCCTTAAGACAGGCAGAATTATAAGTTAAGCAGCTCTCAAGGCTGCAACGCAGGATGTCCAAATTGAATCTGGTGACACGAATGAGATAGATGAAGAAGTCATGATGATATCAGGGTCGAGAAGAGGTCCTAGGAGAACGTCTCGAAGGTATGACCATCCTCATCTCTTTTCCGATAACTCCCCTGAGCATTACTATCCACCTCAGAACCCACAATACTCTGTTGCTCCATCTCGGTATGTTCTCCAGCCATCAAAACACCTAAGAAGGCAAGCACGAGCATCACAAAATCTCCACCAGCATCCATAAATTTTTCAAGTTCCGTATAACCTACATCCAAGCCAGTGTATAAAGGGGAACAAAGGTTGAAAAATAATTTTACACCTATTGGAGAGTACTATGTAAGCTTGTTTGAGAAATTAAAGCATTATTACATGATTGCACATATTCCTCCAAATCATGTGGACGTGCAAGAACTTTGACCTTTCTAAAAGGTGTGAATACCATGCCAATGCCCAGGGCACGATGTTGAAAGTTGTCGGGATTTGACAAGAGAAATAGAAAGGATGATCCAGAAAAAACTGATTGTGATCCAAGACAGTGACACCCAGAATATCACGCAGAATCCTTTACCTGCACATGATGATGCACACTTTGTGGGGATGATGCCTGGTGACATGGAGTATGAGAATCCTCTCGGAAACTTTCCGACTGAAATTGGAGAAGGCCATGGTGATTTTGATGAGTAAATTTGTGGCTAAATGTCAAGCTTAGAAACTGAAAAGTCATCCTCTCCTTACTAGGACGGAATCTTGATAGCTTGTTTTGATGTTTTTTCTACTATATGGGTTATTTCAGGGTTGTCATCCAGATTTTATTTGTTTTATTGAGTCAAATCCTTCTATCCCTCCATTCTATTTATGTGAGTCTTGTCTGTCTATTCTGTTGCTATTCTCATTATCCGATTTATTTTAGGGTTGTAACTCGGATTTTAGGTTGTTTGTATTATTATCAAACCCTTTCATCCTTTACTCAATAGAATGCAGTTTGTCATTTTGTGTCATTATGTTCTTAGTTCTTTTCTCGCTAGTTCTAATGATATGACATGCATGCGAAAAATTTGGCCAGATTTTACAACCTGATTTACTTTTGGAATTAGATAACTGAAAAAAAAAATACTTTTGAGGATGAATAAAGAGTTAAAATACTTTGGAATTAAAGTCGAGTAAAATACCTTCAAATCATTGTGAAGATAGGGCTTGAGGATATTTAATCAATTGAAGTTTGTTGGAAAGTTTGACATTAAAGAATGGAAAGTGTCTTGTGACCACGACGCACCAAGAAGACAGACATGTTCATCAATGATGTGACCGCAAAAAGATACTGTGTTTGGCGTTCTCGAGGTTGGGAGGCCCTTTTTCTGCTACCCATACATTTTATATCCTTTGTTACCCCTTTGAGCCTGTGTAATTTTCTTTGACCACCCTCTTTTGGAATCAAGTTTAGAGTAAAAAGTCAAAAATAAAAAAAATAAAATAACAATAAAATCCATGCCCCAAGAGTACAAACTGGGGCAGCTTTTAGAAATTCTAAGAAAAAAAAATTCAAAGATCCATGCCCTCAAAAAAATAGGAGCTGGGGAAACTTGTTTTGAAAACAAAAAGAAACAAAAAAGAAAGAAAAAAAGATAAAAGAAAAAAAAAACAGAAAGAAAGATGAAAAATAGTTTATGTCAGATATTTGAACTACGTTTGACCTGATTCCTTTAAAAAGGATACGTAGGCAGCCTCACGGTTCGGTCCAACCAAATAAGAATTCAAAAAAAAAGGAAAAAAATTCAAAAAAAATCCCCAATAGCTGAAACTGGGGCAAAAATTTTATTTCACTTTAAAAAGAGTCGATTCCAAGAGTTGTAAGTGTACAACCCATCATATTGAGTCTACTTTAAGCCTTCATGCCATCCTTTCTTTCCAACCCTATCCAAAAACCTTTCAAATAAAGACCTCCTGATCAGCCTTTAAGAATTCCAAGAGATGCATGCAATGAGCAACAATTGTCACAGGGCATAGAACATTGTCAAGTTGCTCGCACAAGAAACCAAAAGATAAATAAAAATAAAAGAAAATGAGAGAGTCTTGCTAGTGAAAACCCTCACGGGCAATGTAAGGCGACGGTAAGTAGAGATGAATAAATGAGAGAGACTTGTTGGTGAAAACCCCTCGGGGCACCACTGGTCGAAAATGAATCATGAAGCTGATGCAAAGGATTGGCACGAACAAGCCCGACTTCAAGGTCATAGGAATGGTAAAAGGGAAGATTGGATTAGTTTGATAGATCAGGCCGTTGAGTCCAAAATGCATGTCATGATCATTAAGGTTAGTTATTGAAAACAAAAAAAATAAGAAAAAAAAGTTCTTCCTTCCGTCCTTCCGATAGGGGCATTTATTTTTAATACTTGTTTCTTTGTGTCATTGTGTCCTTCACTATGAGTCAGTCCTTGTCAAAATAAGCAAGAAAAGATATCAAAATCTGCAACCAGCTTTTCAATTGCACAAAGTANTGGTAAATGAGAAGATTGGATCAGTTTGGTAGATAAGTCGTTATGTCCAAAATGTATGCCATGATCATTAAAGCTAGTTTTTTAAAAATAAAAAAAATACTTCCGTCTGTCCTTCCGACAGGGGGCATTTCTTGTTAATATTCCTTTCTTTGAATCATTGTGTCATTCACTCCGAGTTAGTCCTTGTCAAAACATGCAAGAAAAGATTTCAAAATCTGTTACCAGTTTTTCAATTTCACCAAGTAAATTTAGCCAGCATACTCAATTGTTACTAACAACATACCTTGAGGATTTATGCAAAGGCCCCCCCAAAAGACTCTTGTGAGCCTACTTGGCGCAACCAAAGATAACTTATGATTCCCTCTGACAGACAAATTGATCAAAAACAGAAAGTCATTGAAGATATCAGAAAAGGTAACCTAAGTAAAGATCTCCAGTCGGGACAAGGCTGATTAAGACACGAATTCAAATGGTAATGGGTGTGAAACAATCAGGGTCGATGCAGAGCAAAAGTATCTTGAGACCGACTCAAGTTGATTGAGCACAAAGCCAAGCTGCTCAAGATCAAGGCCACACACCGACCACCATTTTTAAAACTGACAAAATTTTCTTTGTTTGAAACAGGAACAAAGTAATGTAAGGATAGTGGTTCCAAAAGAAGAAGAAAAAGAGAAAAAGAAAACAAAAAGAAAAAAGAAGAAGAAGAGAAGAGCCGACAAAGGATCTTTACCTTTATTTGTTTTGCTATAGTGCATAAAATCTTGCCATTGATCTTCATATTTTATCCTAGGATAAAAAGTCCTAGTCTGATAGATTTTCCTCCCATCAAAATCTTAGTCTGATGAATCTTTCTCCTAAGATAGAAAACCTTGTCTGATGAATTTTCTCCTAGGATCAAAATCTTAGTCTGATGAATCTTTCTCCTATGATACCACAAAAAATAGATCTAGTCTGATGAATTTTCTTCTAGGATCAAAATCTTAGTCTGATGAATCTTTCACCTAAGATAGAAGACCTAGTCTGCTGAACTTTTTCCTAGGATAGAAATCTTAGTCTGATGAGTCTTTCTCCTAAGATACCAAAAAAGAGAGAACTAGTCTGATGAACTTTCTCCTAGGATAAAAATATTAGTCTGATGAACTTTCTCCTAGGATCAAAATCTTAGTCTGATAAATCTTTCTCATAGAAAACCTAGTCTGACAAATTTTCTCCTAGGATTATTTGAAAAAAAAA
>MU694358.1:3208-14763 GCA_026770625.1 Nicotiana glauca | reverse complement strand
AAACGCCTCGGCAGATTAATAGATGCATCTATAGGCGCGCCGTCGACCCTCGGCAAGTGCACATTTATTTCTGTTGGAGCGGGCCGTCGCCTCGTTATGATTTGTGCATGCTTATATTGCTGACTGGATTTATTTAAGTTGTTACATGCCTCACTATGGCTCGAGATCATATTGTTAATAAAGAAAAGAAACCTTGGAAATTTCCTATGAAGGAATTACGTGTTTACTTGTTTCCTCTATGTGGATAAAAATCATGTTAGAAAATAAATCCACTGTTGATATGTATATTGAGAATAAATAATCATTGGACCATTAGAGTGTGTCAAGTTGACCATCTCGTCTGTACCCCTTCGGAATTAGGCGGGACACTCACTGAGTACACGTTGATTACGTACTCATACTACACTTCTGTGCATTTCTGTTGCACAGGTATATGTTATTTTAGCGGCCTGCTGGGCGTAGCATCACGGACGATTCGGGGACTAGGTGAGTTGCAGTAAGCAAGGCGGCCCGCAGCTTTTAAAGTCCCTTCTAATAAAAATGTATTTCCTTTCTGTCCATTGTATTCCAGACGGATATTGCATTGTATTTTTATATTCTTATCAATAGATGCTCATGCACTTGTGACACCGGATTTCTGGGATAGTTTTAACGGATTTGTTCTAATTGTTGTTATTTAAAATTTAATTCAAGTAGTGGACTTTTATTTATGTAAAATAGAAGGGAAAATCTTAGATTTTCAAAAGTATTCAAAGAGGAAGTAATTGATAATTTTGTTGGCTGGCCTGACAGAGGTGTCCGGCGCCACCATGACCTTTAATGGATTTTGGGTCGTGACATGAACTACGTTTGACCTGATTCCCATTCAAGAGGTGATACGTAGGAAGCTTTAGGGGTTCGGTCATATCATAATAAAATTTCCATTTCCCCCAAGATCAGAAACTGGGGCAAAATTTTGAGGAGGACCCTCAAAATTCCGGAGCAAGTCTAGCCGACAACATAGCATGCCAGAAAGTCATAAATCGGTTAAGAAACTGGGGCACAATTTTGAGAAGGATTCTCAAAATTCCAAAAAAGGTTCAGCAGGATCCTTCACGCGCAAATGGTCAAAAAATCATCTACTAAAATTGGGGCAGAATTTTGAGGAGGGCCCTCAAAATTCTAACATAAGAGAGTTGCAATGCCTTTGAGATATGTTACAGTCACTAGTTCATCTAAATGAATCAATATATTTCTAAAATAACTCTATTATTTATCAACAATTGAATATTTTTTGAAAACAAAACTCTATTTCCATAAGCAATCAGGTGTTACATAGGGGTACTTGAAAGGGCTTTCGGAACGGAGTATAGCAAGGCCAGCAGACGAAGCACGAACCAACCTCCCCCTGACAGAACTTACAATTTTTCTTTGAATGTAGGCACATCTGACATAACGATAACATCTGCAAATATATGCTACTCTTACATACTACTTGCTATTTGCATGAGTCTAATCCTTGCCTTCATAATTGCATGAGGTTAATCATTGCCTCCCTATTTCCATGAGGCTAATCCTTGCCTCCATAACTGCATGAGGCTAATCCCTATCTCCCTATTTGCATGAGGCTAATCCTTGCCTCCATTAGTGCATGAAGCTAATCCCTGCCTCCCTATTTGCACGAGGCTAATCGTTGCCTCCATAATTGCATGAGGTTAATCCCTACCTTCATATTTGCATGAGGCGAATCCCTGCCTCCATATTTGCATGAGGCTAATCCCTGCCTCCTTACTGCATGAGGCTAATTATTGCCTCCCTATTTGCATGAGGCTAATCCTTGCCTCCATAACTGTATGAGGCTAATCCCTGCCTCCCTATTTGCATG
Organism: Nicotiana glauca; assembly: GCA_026770625.1. Classification (NCBI taxonomy): domain Eukaryota; kingdom Viridiplantae; phylum Streptophyta; class Magnoliopsida; order Solanales; family Solanaceae; genus Nicotiana; species Nicotiana glauca. The sequence continues at coordinate 12,899 of MU694358.1, read as the reverse complement.
AGGCTAATCCTTGACTCCATAATTGCATGAGGCTAATCCTTGCCTCCATATTTGCATGAGGCTAATCCTTGCCTCCATGCCTGCATGAGGCTAATCCTTGCCTCCATAATTGCATGAGGCTAATTCTTGCCTCCATAACTGCATGAGGCTAATCCCTGCCTCCCTATTTGCATGAGGCTAATCCTTGCCTCCATGAGGCTAATCCTTGCCTCCATAACTACATGAGGCTAATCCCTGCCTCCCTATTTGCATGAGGCTAATCCTTGCCTCCATAATCACATGAGGCTAATCTTTGCCTCCCTATTTGCATGAGGATAATTTTTGCCTACATAATTTCATGAGGCTAATCCCTCTCTCTATATCTGCATGAGGCTAATCCCTGCCTCCCTATTTGCATGAGGCTAATCTCTGCCTCCCTATTTGCATGAGGCTAATACTTGCCTCCATAACTACATGAGGCTAATCCCTGCCTCCCTATTTGCATGAGGCTAATCCTTGCCTCCATAACTGAATGAAGCTAATCCCTACCTCCCTATTTGCAGGAGGCTAATCTTTACCTCTATAATTGCATGAGGCTAATCCCTGCCTCCATATTTTCATGAGGTTAATCCTTGCATCCATAAATACATAAGGCTAATCCCTGCCTCCATATCTACATGAGGCTAATCCCTGTCTCCTATTTGCACGAGGCGAATCCCTGCCTCCCTATTTGCATGAGGCTAATCCTTGCCTCCATAACTGCATGAGGCGAATCCCTGCCTCCCTATTTGCATGAGGCTAATCCTTGCCTCCATAACTGCGTAAGGCTAATCCCTACCTTCCTATTTGCATGAGGCTAATCCTTGCCTCCATGGTCGTATGGGTCTAAGCACTGTCCCTTTTTGCACAAATATTGCTCTATTTCTGGTACTATTTATTTGCTTTTCAATCGGGCTAAGCACTGCTCTCCATTTCACAAGACTAAGCCCTGTCTTGTTAACATTATATTATTGCATATCATAGGCTGAGATATCGCCAATCTATCCAAAGGCGTCATAGTCTAAAAGGCATCATCCTCATAGCCAGAAGACACTATGCCATGGCCTGAGGATCCCTCATATTTGTATACCATTATTCAAATGCGTCATGGTTTGGAGGCGTCGTTTGACATGGCCCGAGAACATCATTTCATGGCCTGCGAATCCCTCACTAAACAATTCATGGCCCCGGATGACATGGTCCAAGGACATCATCTTAACCGTCCAAAGACAATCTTCATGGTCCAAAAGAGAATCTGCATCATGTTTAAATTTTTGCACAATTACATGTTCGTAGCATCTTTTTATCCGCAGGTGATTAGTAAGAAACCGCTATCCTAGAGGGAACGATATCCATCAAGTTCCTTCAACTGTCCTGAACCTTAACCGCTCACTATAGTCTCTTCGGCACCTCGTGTCCGTTTTCGCAATAACTTCATTGGCATATTCCACCGATAAATCCAAAACTACACATGGTCTGATTCCTATAAAACCAAGGATATATAGGCAACTCGAAGATCGGAGTCCGACCTCTGTTTTTCAAATTATCCCGCCGGTCAAAATTGGCCATCATTTCTTTACCCGAAAACTCTTTCATCCTTCCCGGGTAAAGTGGGGCAGTTGTTGATATCCAATTTTTCTATATATTTTTAACATATATATATATATATATATATATATATATACTTTCAAAATAGCACATATGCATATATAAGCATGCACAAGCTTTTTATTATATTTCTATAATTTTAAAGGCTTTAAATTGATTTATTTCTTCCCCTTTTACTTATAAAATTTCCAATAATTATCCCTCAACTTATTGTTGTGGTAATTTAGCCATCTAAATCCTATATTTATGCAAAAATATTGCTTATGTATTTTTAGTGTATTTTTTATAATTGCATTTATATTTTAAAGCTAATTTGCATAAATTTGCAATACTAGTCTATTAATGCATAATTATATTTTTATGCATAAAATAATCTTCTATATTTTTAAAATATTAAATATATATTTTAAATTATTTTAGTACAGAAAATTATTTACTATTTATTATAAATTATATAGGGTTAAATTCACTTTTTAAAACTTAGCCAAATTGTATTTTAATTTTAGCCTAAATTCAACCCAATACCTCAGCCCAATTTCTGATCAAATTACCCAACCCAGGCCCTAAATACACCTACCCGACCCAAGACCCCATCAGATCATGGCCGTTGATCTTTTAGATCAACGACCCTCGTTAAAACTTGCCTTTTTAATTCCAAACGACCCCCAACCCTAATGAGTGATTTGTTTCTTTACTTGTCACAGGCTCGTTACCGTTTGAGTTAATTCCCTTAATTAAGGAAGGACTCAAACTGATTTTATTCAGAGTTCTATAATTACTGAAAATTTTTAATTCTTAACTTATTTTACTTAGCTTTCAAACTACTATATACATTGCTCTCTTATACAGTCACACACACACACACACATTAGCTCATATCTCTCTCACACTCAACAGCTCTTCTACTTTATTTGTTACTCACTATTGTTACTAAATTAGCTAGCTGCAAGCCAAGGATAATTATTGCACTCTCATGTTATTCACCTTTCGTTTTCCCTCTTTATTGGCATGTTCTGATTTTAAATTCAAGATTTCAAACCAATGTGTTTCCTATTGCTTCAGTTTATCATATTTCTAATTTGTTTCGATTTACTGTTTTGTTGTTCAATATGTAATTGACCTATTACTTCACCTAGTTATGTCTTATGACTTCTAGAATCAGCATGTCTTATGAACTTGTAGGCTGTTTAAATTTGACTCTACCTCGTTTCGAATGTTGGTTCACTTGTTATCTAGTACCTAGTGTGAACCTTTCTTTTAAAAGTAATTTTGTTACCCAAAGTGGTTTGATTCTATGTTGATTGCGAAATTCTTACTATTTTGTATCATTAGCTATCCCTAATCTCATGATCCCCTAAAGCACCTCTGATTCTATAACTATGTTCTACTTAGCAACCCTGAATCCATGACCTATTGTTTGCATTATTAGCTATCCCTTAATTGCAAAGACTTCTATTGTGTGTTCCCAGCTCCAGTTACCCCATGTATGAATGTTTGGTATTTGAGTATTGATGAACCTGTTTTGGCTCTATGTTTGATCTGTTGTTTGCACACAACTCTTGTCAAAAACTGTTTACTGAATAATTCTCCTATTTATAAAACTACTGAGCCTTTTCAATTACTACTTTCCTATTAAAACCTTTTCAAAACCATGTTAAGCACTCCCACTCTACTCTTAGTTCCTTAAGTTCTACCCCTCCAGTGTATGGCTTTTGATACCTAATTTTTTCTTATATTTTTTTGTATGCATAAATACCTTCAAAATAACATATATATGCATATATAAGCATGCAAAAAGCTTTTATAATTTTCCCCCATAATTTTAAGGATCTTAATTGAATTATTTCCTCTCCTTTTACTCATAAAACTCCCCAATAATTATCCTCAAATTATGTTGGGGTGATTTAGTTATTTAATTTCTATTATTTATGCCAAAATAAGGTTAAAATATTTTTTCTACATTTTTAAAATTGCATTTTATAATTTTAAAGCCAAATTGCATATAATTGCAATGTTAGCCTTATTAATGTATAATTACATTTATATGCGTAAAATTAATCTCCTATATTTATTTTAAATATCTATTTTAAATCATTTTAGTACATAAAATTATTTTTTAGAAATTATTTATTATTTATTATAAATTATATGGGGAAAATTGACTATTTAAAATATAGCCAGATTTACATTTCCAATTGTAGCCTAAATTAAACCTAACCCCAACCCAATTTCTAACCAAACTACCCGACCAGACCCTAAACCCTCATATCCGACCCAAGACCCGTAAAATCGTAGCCGTTGATCTAAAAGATCAACAGCCCTCGTTCGTTCATTCCTTTTTTTTATCCCAAACGACCCCCTAACCCAATCTCATTTCCCAAATCTGTCGCCTCAGTATTCTCTTATCTCCTCTCCTCTCTCAATCCCTCAACCTAACCCTAGCTCCTTCAACCGCCGACTTCCTTCTCCGGTGATCTCCCTTCAACTCCTAAGCCTCCAATGACTCCTCTATTGCCATGCTCGCCTTCTCTGAGGCCTTCAAGGGCCCTGGGACCACGCTGACTTGCATCTAGGGTTTGCCATCTGGTCTGTTCTTGGCTACTTCAGTATGATTTCAAGAAAAATCAGGTTTTACTTGTTACGATCCTTGAGATTTTAGACAGGTTCTTTCATCTCTTCTTGGGTTTCTTCTGAAACCCAAATTTTTGCTTACATCTCCTAGATCTGTACGATTTTAAACGATTTGAGTCTGTTTCTTTGATGTTTACACTATCCTTGTAACTCTTAACAAGAATCATTGATTTCAAAGTGTTTTCACATTCTTCTCAAATTAGGGTTTTCGGAACTTTTTCTAAAAACTTTGTTTAAATCGATTCTTTATATTTAAACTTCTATATCTTGCATGTTTCGACCGATTCTATGATTTTATTACCTCTTCAACTTGCCTATGTTGAAAACTCTAATTTATTAGTTCTAATCTTGGATTTTTGAGTTTTGTTTTGATAATGTATTCAGTTAATCTATATGTTCTAGTAATTCTGTGATTTTACCCTATGATTGTTTGTTAAGGTTCCTAATTATGGCTATACCTGCCTTTGTGTGATTTTATCCTATTTTGTTCACCAACGTTTCTGATTCTTCACTTCTTCTACTTGTATCATGCTTATTCTGCTAATTCAAATTATGCTCTATACGAATCCCTAATTTATATATATTTTTTTGTCCTACTCGACCTCTTAGAGTTCTGGTTTTTTGCTTACTATGTGCTTGTACTTATAAAGTTGTGCTAAATCGGTGCTCTTTTCTACTTTTGAATCCTTAAGTCTTCGTTATTGATCTTTCATTGTCGCATGATATCTCTACTGATTTTTAACCTTGTAAAATATTTTTTGACCTTATTATATGGTAAATTATGTTATTAATTGATTTCTTAAGTCTTTTCCTTGATTGAAATATGTTGAACCTAGCCTCTATTACATGTTGTTTACTTGTAATATGTAAAAAATATTTCTTTATTTGTTATGCTCAGCCTTATACGATTTCCTTTCTTATTTGCCACATGTTTATTACCATTTGAAGTTGACTCCTCAATTAAAGGGAGTACTTACCTTGATTTCGTGATTGATTGATTCTGAGTTCCGATAATTACTGATGAACTTTGATTTTTACCTTATTTGCTTCCTACTTTCAAACTATATATACATGCTCTTGTTTGCTCCCATAAAAATCAAAGAAAATTGATTTTTTTCCAATTATTTGCCATTTTATAGGATTTTGTAGGATTTTTATTAATTGTTTGCATTTTTGTGCACATTTAGTTCTTACTAAAATCATGAAAAATACCAAAATACCATGCATTGCATTTTGAATTTTTTTTTAATACTTTTTAGGATTAATTAGTTAATTAATTGTTGTATTAAAAATTAAAAATAACAAAAATAGCTCATTTTATATTTTTACCTTGTAATTTTTAGATTTATTGATTTTTCTCTTTTGATTTAGAATCAAGTAATTTTTATAATTAAATAATTAGTTAGTTTTACTATTTAGATTAATTTAGGATTTTTAATTAAAAAAAGAAAAAGAAAAGAAAAAGGAAAATAAGAAGAGAATTTGAAAGGGGGTTTTAATTCAAATTTGGGCTGTTCTTATACCCAAAATTTGGCCCAAACCACTCAAAGCCCAAAAACCCTACCCGGTCAGACCTGCCCGACCCGCATACGCAATCAAAACCCATCCCCTTTAATTAAAGGCGTAATACATATGGAGACACCTAAAGTTGGCACGATCTTTCACTTAGACACTTAAACTAATCATCTTTCCAATCAGACACGTTTCTTAGGCGATTCTCATACCAATTAGACATTTAAACTAGGCTTTAACCCATGACTTTTTGTATAATATAACAAATACCTATAAATATCGTTGAAAATAAACTTAACTTCATAACTAGATTTATATCACCTCCAAAACTGTTTTCTCCTTTACTCTCATTTCCATTTCTTATGCCAATTAGACCAGATATGCCTGGTACACATCCTAAATTGAGCATTGGGTAAAACTTCATTCAAAGCTGCAGCAAATCCCTACACAATAATTAATAAGCCAACAAAAAACGTGTCTAATTGGTATGACAATTGCCTAAGAAACGTGTCTAATTGGAAAGAGGCCTAGTTTAAGTGTCTAAGTGAAAGATTGTGCCAACTTTAGGTGTCTCCGTATGTATTACGCCTTAATTAAAACCTAGCTCCTAGACCTAAATATGGAGATACCTCACCCCACATAGCAACAACGCAACTGGGAGGGAGTTTCCTCTCCATTTTTATTATCATCAAGAACAGACCTCCCCTTCCTCTCTCAAAACAGCGCCATTCCACCCTCTTCTCATCTCACCCTCCTCTAATCATCATCTCACTCATACACAGTAGAAGAATAGATTAGAGCAAAGAAATTAAAATAATAAAGAGCCCTAAATCGAAAACAAATGCTCCAGAAATCCGAGCACAAGTCCAAAAGAAGAGGGGAGATTGAAAGCTAGTTTCGATTTTTGTGTAGTTGCTGCATATTTTGGAGTTCTCAAGATGTTTTTCTGAGATTAAAATCAGATTATTCAGGGATTCTCGAGTGTAAGCGATTGAAGGTTGATTTTTGCCGTGGACTATTGTCATTGATGTTTGTTGTCTTGTTGATGTCACGACCCAAGATCCACTAAGGGTCGTGGTGGCGCCGGACACTGCTGTCAGGCAAGCCAACCAAATTATTTAATCAAATCTCGTTTTTAACACTTTTGAAATTCAGGATTTTCCTTCATATTTAGAAATTTTTAAAGAATAAAGTCTCAAATCGAATTTAAATGCTAAACAGTTCATACAATACTTCAAACCATCCCAAAACCCGGTGTCACAAGTGCATGAGCAACTATCGATAAGGAAAATAAAATACAACATCTGTCCGAAATATAGTAGACAAGGTATAAATAATAAAAATGCTGAAAGGAACTACACTAGCTGCGGGTCGTCTCGAACAATGCAGCTCACCTAGTCCCAGAGTTATCCATGCTGCTACGCCCAGTAGGCTGCTAGAGGTATATATACCTGTGCAACAAAAATGCACAAAAGTGTAGTATGAGTACGTAATCAACGTGTACTCAGTGAGTATCCCGCCTAATCCCGAAGGAGTAGAGACGAGATAGTAAACCCTGGCACTCTCTAATGGTCCAATAATTATTCATCCTCAATATATATATATATATATTAAACAGTGGATTTATTTTATAAACATGATTTTAATCCAGATAGAGGAAATCAAGTAACCATGTAATTCTTTCATAGGAAATTTTCAGAATTTCTTTTGAATATAATCCAAATATTTTTAAGCCACATAAAGTCAATAATAACTTAATTAAGTTCAAGGCAGCAGCACCAACATGAGCAAATCATGCCGAGGCGACGGCCCGCTCCAACAGAAATGTAAACTGTGCACTGCCGAGGGTCGAATGGCTCGTACCATAGATGCATCTATTTAATCTGCCGAGGCGTTCGGCCCGTTTCAAAAGTAAACACATACCCTGCTCGTGAATCATGCATGTGACGCGGGTAAACATAAGGAATACATGCTCAATCAATCAATTAGGGACTTATCGGGGGACATTTATTCAGATAAAACCAATTCTCCTTTAACAAATTTTTTTAAGAAATGAAGCTTAATCTTTTTGAAATTCATTTACTAATTTAATGTGATTTAAGCATTTCAAACCATCAATGGGTTCACAAATAAACCAAGTGTAACATGCTTTTGGGTCCTAGACTACCCGGACAATAGCATATAGTAGCTACGCACGGACTCTTGTCACCTCGTACGTACGTTGACCCCACAAATAGGAGCACATAACCAATTTAACTCACCTATGGGGTAAATTCCCCCTCAGAGGATTAGAAAGGAGACTCACCTTGCTCCGAAGACTTACAACCGGCATTCCACGCCCTTCCGAAGACTCTACTTGATGCACCACGCTCCAAAACTAGCCAACGGTCACGCTAATCCATTAATATATGCTCAATTATTCATTACAATCTAATTTATAGCAATTCCCAACTCCGTTCGAAAAGTTGACCAAAACGCCCTCGGGCCCACATGCCCGGAATCCAAAAATTTTCGAAGATAAAGATTACCCATGAACTCACTAACTCAAATATATGATTTTCTCCTAATTCCATAGTCAAAATCATGGCTAAATTCCAAGAATATAATTTTCTAGGTTTTCCACCAAAACCACAATTTTTATACAAATTTTCATGCCCAAATCCTTATAAAATTGATGTATTTAACTCAAAATAGGTGGGGATAACTTACCTCAATCATTAAATGACGAAAATCCCCTCTTGAAGCTCCCCAAAATCGCCCCAAGCCATGAAAAATGAGAGAAATGAACTAAACCCACGATTTAAAACCACCTTGCTGCCTCCAGGTACTTCTGCTTTTGCGGTGCATTTTCCGCTTTTGCAATTTTTGGCCACTTCTGCGTCTTCGGGCAAGAGGAAGCTGACCGCTTCTGCGGTCTAGGGGCCGCTTAAGCTGAACTGCTTCTGCAATCCCTGGGCCGCTTCTGCGGTTTCCTTGGGATTGGCCCCCTTCCGCTTCTGCGAGATTTTGGCTGCATCAGCGGTCCAAGAACCGCAGATGCGGTAATGACAGAAGCAGCAACCTCAAGCCTTCCCAAATTCCATTTTTTGATCCGTTAGCCACTCGGAATCCACCCGAAGCCCCCGGGACCCCAACCAAAACTACCAACCAATCTCAAAACACATTACGGACTTGCTCGAGGCCTCAAATCATAACAAACAACTTTAAACCGTGAATTGCACCCCGAAAGCTTTATGAACTTTGAACTTTCCAACTTCTATTTCCGATGTTTAAACTAATGGTGTATTGTGGGCCGGGTCCGGGCCTAACGGGCCGGGCTTCGCGGTCCCGGGCTTGGTGGGCTCATGGGATGGAACTGGCCCGTGACGGGCCTAAGCCCACTATGGTCCCGGGCTTAGCGGGCCGGGCTCGTGGGCTTAGCGGGCCTAATGGGCTTTTTAATTTCCGAGTGTTTTTTTTTAATTTTTTTTGTTTAAGGCAATTTCTTGTAAATCATATATGTATGTATATATATAAATTTCTCTTATATATGGATATATAAATATATGTAGTATGTATAATATAGAAATATGAATAATAAAGTGTTTGACGAAAAAGTAAAATAACAAAATAATAGTAAAACTAAATTGGCATGCTTAATAAATTAATAACAAAGTACAACATGAAGCATAATACCCTAAACAAAACAAAGTACAACATGAAGTAAAATAACATAAATTGTTGAAAAATCTTAAAAACGAAAGCGCGAGGGTGGAATACCCTCAACACAATACTTTATATGCCTCCTTAAACTGCCTGTGCCGGACCCTGAACGAAAATTTAAGACTTTACCACAATTCTTGCACTTTAATACTAAGCCTTGTTCATTTTCTTCTAGCACTTCATAGTATTGCGTAACAAATAAGCGCACTTTTTCCGGAAG
>MU694353.1:4635-15800 GCA_026770625.1 Nicotiana glauca | reverse complement strand
ATCTCCTTTGTACAAAGTGTGGCAGATTTGGCCATGCAAGATGGAATTGTCAATTTTCACCAACAACACCTCTCATCTCCCTACCATCCAATCCTCTAACCAAGCAAAGTTCCACTCCTACAAACACTCCTTCTGACTTTGAATCGAAAACTATCACCTACCCTAAAAACAACTACCTACAGCGGACAAAATCAACCACACAAAATCCAACCACAAGCTTACCATCCACAGGCAACTGCTCAACACCATCAAAAGAGGACAAGAAAGTCGGTGGCCGTCACAGAGCAACAGGCAAGTATAGGTAGAGTCACTAACCCTAAATCTATTTGTGCATGGGCCAATACTAGCAATCACCTTTTGTTAACCACTAACCCCTTTGACATATTAGACCAAATAGACACAATGGACTCACCAATCCACTGTCCCAATATTGGACCTTCTACACTAATTCCTACTGGACCTCTAAGTCTAGACCTGCCACATAATAACACATCAGCAAACCCAAAAAATGCGGTCACTCAGCCTACTCTAGACCAACCTCTATTACACAATACCTCTCCTAAAAATATCTCACCAACTATACTAAGCCCAAATAACATGATTATAGATCCCACAACATCGGGTGCACTAAATAATAATGAAAACTCCCTAATTATTACAAACCTAATCGAGACTCAACCTCCATCCGAACCCTCCCATGTAGCTAGTACAGCTGGCACAAAGACTACTTCCAAGAACCCCAGAAATGACACACCACCTTCTCTTTCTACCAATTTATACCCAAAATCTATGATAGCCCACTTATGACCCGTCTCCTTGCATGCCACCCCTCAACTGCCAATCACCAACCTTCCTTCTCCAAATACACACAAAAGCTCTGCCCCTTCCATTACAGACAGTGATTTGCCCCATGTGAATCACAACTCTCCACAGCTCATCATATGCCTACTATACTTCCATACCACAACCTATCATACATCCTCCACCATCACTCCAACCATCACTTGCCCTACTCTATCCAGCAACAATATAACTCCAACCCCTTTACCAACTAAAAATACAACGACCCTAGCTAACAAACTTCAGAGAGATCAACCAAACCAACAACCAATTTGATGTTTTAAACGTCAATACCACACAAGAGGGGGGTGATTTGTGTGGTACACAATTTTTGCTTAACTAAACTACAGAAGGACCCGGTTCTTCTATGTATTCCAACTACTACTGTTTGCAGAATAATAAGCAAAGAAAATAAAGAACACGAAGATTTTTTACGTGAAAAACACCTAGCTCAAAAGGTGAAAAAACCACGACGTACTACTCAGTAGAATTTTCCCAAACTTCCACTAAAATCACTGAGCCAAAACAGTATTTACAAAACTCTTTGTAAACCTAAGGATTAACTCTCATCTCATTGTGGCACACAACCTCAACTGTTGTGACAACATTGAGTAAACTCTAACTTGAACACTCTAGGTGCCTAATACAATTTCTTCTATGAAAGTTAAAAGGTACAATGTAAAATCTCCTACTACAATTGAACTAGAATAAAAGATAGACACTTGGAACTGGTTCTTCTACCTTGTTCAAGTAGCTTCAGGATTGCACACTCAAGTTACACATAAATTTCTTGCCAAATCGCCTTGCTCTTTTGCTCTTAATTTAAGTTTAACTTATGCTTATGTGCATTACTTGTAAAAGAGAACAACACTGATATTTAATAGGTTAGTAATTAGAGATTGACTGGGATATAGATGTTATTCTTCTATTGTAGAAGAGCCCAAGTCGATCTCATACTCGAACATTATCCTCCTCCCAAACTATGTTCTCTTAATGTAAGGAGTCTTTCTCTCCTTATCCAATATGAAACCTTTTCGATCAGATCAGGAGATATTACTACTTGATAAGTTAGATTTATCTCCTTCACGTACACCTCACATGTCTGGGTTGATCATGACTTTGCTTCACAAGATGGACCTGGTCCATGTCTGAGTTCTTTTATCAGTCTTCGAAACTTCACCTATTCTTGGGCCAACAAATTCCCTTTTTTGATGATGACAAACTCTGTGCTTTTTATTTACTTGGATCCTATAAGAACTCATCTTAACCATCAATACAAAGTTTAGACAATTCACTTATCATCAAAGACTATGTTAATTAGGTTATAAATATCACTTATTCAGAACGTGTAAAGCACAATATCTCTTCCACCTTTTGGCATCATCAAAAAGTTGCATACAAAGTGTGAGTCCCAATTTTTAATAAGTACTCATCGCCACTGGGGCAACTGCAAGTGGAATCATGGTTTAATCATCCGTAATCAAGAAAATATTTTTAAACTATCAAGGAAAGATTAACATTGAAAAAGAGCAAAAACAGTAGTTATCATTGATAGAAGATATGTTGCTACAAAAATCCATAAACAAAAAGCAAAAAACATTTAAAATATGAGCAAAAAGAAAGTAAAATCCCTAATCCGGGTCACTGGATATACTAGACAGGTTCAGGAGATAAAGGCTAGAATTCCTAAGGCTTGGGGGAGCTAGGAGGTTGGTTTTGGGCTTGGAGAAGATTCAGCATATTGTGAAGAATTCCATCATTCTTCTCCCTTTCCTTGGAGAGCTCAGTTCTAAGATTATCCCTCTCAGATTCCACCTCTGCCACACTAGCCTTGAGCCTAGCTATCTCAGCATCCTTGGCTTCACTTTCTTGAATAAGAGCCCTAACTTTAGTGTTGATAGGAGTCTTATTGGATGAACCAGGTTCATTTGGGATGGCATCGACTAAATAGTCACAAGCAAGCAGAGTATTAATGCCAAAGTGGTCCTTGCTTGAGGCCATTTCCCATTTCTTCAGAGGCACGTTGCACCTATCCAGAACCGTAGTCATAATAAAGCCATTGGGGGTAGAATGGGCCTTGGAGCCATTGACGACCCTGTCCTGTAGGTTGATGATGAGTGCAGGAAAATTAATAGGCATTCCTCTTTCCAGGAACTCCATCAGAACTATGTTCATACTATTTGCAATATGCCTTCTCTCCTGACTGGGCAGTAGGCACTTGTTGCCAAACTCAAAAATGACTTTGTGTTTTGGCCTCATTTCACTCTTCTGAACACCCCTAGCATCATTAACATCTTCAGCATCACACAACCTCCTGGTAATTTCAAGGGCAGTAGGAAGGGATTCCAGACATGGCCACTTTTGCCTTGTATAATCATCAAAACTTTCGGAGGGTATGTCAAGGATCTCTCCTAGCTTCTTTGCTTCAAAGATTACTTTAACTCCTTTTACCAGGCTGCTAACTCTGTCATCCTTAGCCTCTGCATTTTCCATGAACTCGATGATTTCATTCCTAGCTAGCCTTCCATCCATCTGAAGGACCATGTCCTTCCAGCCCTGAGCAACTAAGGCATCTACCAGTCTCATCATTCCTGGTTCCACCATGTCTCTCAGCAATCTACCTTTCAAAAAATTTCTTTTTCCAAATATGGCAAGCTTGTCTTGTTCACCATCAGACTTATCTTCTTCTTCTTCACCACTCCATTCCTCATCTTCAGAAATTCGAACTTGTTTACTTTTCACTACAGACCTTGTCCTCTTGGCTAATTAAGGTTCAGTAGCCTCAAACATAAAGGAACACTTCTCGAAAGAAGTCTTGGGCTTTTTGGGCTTGGGGGTCTGAACCTCCATTGTTGTAACTTTTTCCTGATGGACCTGTTCCATCTCCTTAACTTCAACAGCTTTTGAGGAATCTACAACCTTCCCTTTTCCTTTATCCATTCTCTTCTTCTTACTTTCAGCTAAGGCCTTTTGTAGATTAGCCTCACTCTGTTCCACCCTGCTTCTTGTGGCTCTTCCCTTTGGAAAGGAAGTGTTAGTAGGTGTTTGGGAGGAAGCCTTTCTTTTCTTGGAAGGTTTAGGAGAAATGGGGGCTTTTGGTGTGGATGTTATCCTTTTCTTTGGACGTAACTAGCACCTACCTTTTTTCAAAAGGTCTATAAGGGTTTCTTTGACTGATGAACTAGGTTCATCTCCCTGTGAACTTATATTATCTAACCCTTCAACAGCTTCACCAGAACCACCTCCTTCTGACTTCTTGCCACTCTCTTCAACATTTTCTTGTACCACCCCACAAATAGCAGGTATAGACAAATCAGCAGTGGGTGAATGATCAACTACTCCTTTACCTTTCCTCTCACTTCTCCACATTCACCCTCGTTTTCCTTTTCTTTTGTCAATTTCTTTTTACCACCACTCCTACCTACTTCAAGTAATTTTACATTCCTGATAGGCCCAACCAGAACAAACCTAGTTTCTAAATTCTCAGTCAAAGAAGAAATTACCTTAGAATGGGATTCTTGAGCCTTCTTAGAGTCATAAGACACATGTTCTTCCCTCTAACTAGAAGACTTTTACGATTCAAAAATAAAGACAGACTCAGAGTTTTGGACCTGGCTTGTCGTTAATTTCTCATTAAATTTCTTTGAAAGAGCCCCAGAAGTTACTATTTTTTAGCAAGCATTTTTACCTTTCTCAGCCTAGATTAGGGAGTTGTGCTAGGTGAAGGATAGGTAGATCAATCAGATGGAGTGGGCTATGGAGGAGTTCCAGGGTTGTCTTTTGAGTTTGTCATTATCGGTGATTGCGTAAGAGAATTAGTGAGTTAGAACTTTGGAGAAGAAGGCAATGGAAAGTAAAGAGGGGTTTTTGACGATTTAGTGTTATGAAGATGGCAGGAGGTAATGATGGTATTTAAAGAGAAATACATATTTAATGGATAACGACAGCTTTGGTAGTGGTCAATTAGAGGTCTAATCTACCTGGAATTTCATGTTTGAATGAGCTATTAAGCTTCCCTAGATTTTAGGCAAATTTTGTGGTTGGGATGAAACTGGTTGAAACATAAACTGATAGAATTTTCTAAGGAGTTGAAAAATTGTAGGACTTCTGCTCATGATTTAAATATTTATATTTCTAATTGTGCAGAGTATAGAAAACATACTTTAGCATTCAGATGAACTAATACTGATGAACTAGGTTCTTCATTTAGAATTCTCTTGATCATGCCTCAATTTACCATAATATAGAAAATTTTGTAAAAGATTAGTGAGTCATATTAACATATGTTACAGGAGTATACTAATTACAGTATGAAGCTGAGTAAAAGTTAATCTAGATATTAACACAAATTTATATTTCCTAGCCAAATTGTTTTTGCTTTTTTAATTTTTTTCATTGTGCATTCTGAGCTGGTCCTATTAGGTGATCTTAATCATCCCTAATTCTAACATGTTCCTTTCAAAGTTTTCTCTACTCAGTGCTTTGGTAATGACGTCAGTAATTTGTTTATCAGTAGCACAAAACTCTATGTTAATGAATCCTTTCTCATAGTTATCTCTTCAGAAGTAGTGTCGAACATCTATGTGCTTAGTCCTCTTATAATGAACAGGGTTCTTTGTCATACTTATAGCACTAGTGTTATCACAGAAGATAGGAATGCAGCGAACTTCAATACCAAAATCTATCAGCTGTTGTTTGATCCAAAATAACTAAGCACAACAAGAGGCAGCAGCAACATATTCAGTCTTAGCAGTGGATAAGGACACTGAATTTTGCTTTTTAGTGGCCCATGATACAAGACATGAACCAAGAAAATGAGCCATACCTGAGGTGCTCTTCCTATCCATAAAGCAACCTGCATAATCAGCATCAGCATACCCTACTAGATTGAAATTACTACCTTTGGGGTACCAAAGATAAAGATCAGTAGTGCCTTTCAAATATCTCGGTATCCTCTTGACAGTAGTCAAGTGAGATTCCTTTGGATTAGCCTGAAAACGAGCACAAAGCCTTACACTGAAAACTATATCAGGTCTGCTAGTAGTAAGATACAAAAGTGAACCAATCATACCCCTATACAACTTCTGATCAACAGGTAAACCAGGTTCATCTATTTCTAATTTAGTGGTAGTTGCAATGGGGGTGTCTATTTCCTTTGATTCGTCCATTTTAAACTTTTTGATCAATGTTTTTGCATATTTTTGCTGATATCATGGTTCCATTTGGGTTTTGTTTGATCTGTATGCCTACGAAAAATTAAGCTCATCCCTCATACTCATTTCAAACTCACTCCCCATAAATTAGGCAAAATCCATACTTAGTTTGTCAGTGGTTGCCCCAAAAATTATGTCATCAACATATATTTGAACCACAAGAAAATCCTTACCTTTTTCTTTCAATAATAGAGTACTGTCAATTTTACCTCTTTTGTAGCCATGTTCAAACAGGAATTTCAACAATCGTTCATACCATGCGCTAGGAGACTGCTTGAGTCCATAGAGAGCCTTGTCTAATTTGTACACGTGTTCAGGACATTCCTTGCTCTCAAACCCTGGAGGTTGTTTAACAAACACTTCTTCTTTTAGGTAGCCATTTAGGAAGGCACTTTTGACATCCATTTGATGAAGGGTAAATTCCATGTGTGCTGCAAAGGCTATGAGGAGTCTTATTGCCTCCAGTCTTGCAACTGGAGCAAAGGTCTCATCACAGTGTATACCCTCCTCTTGGTTATAACCTTGGATCACAAGTCTTTCCTTGTTTCTTGTAACTGTCCCATCTTCATCAAGCATGTTTTTGAAGACCCATTTTGTGCCAATTACTGATCTTTCCTTAGGTCTTGGAACTAGATGCCAAACTTGACTTCTCTCAAACTGATTGAGTTCATATTACATTGCATTTACCCAATCTGCATCATACAAAGTCTCAACAACATTTTTAGGTTCAATAACAGATAGGAAAGCATCAAAAGCACATAAATTCTTTAATTATAATATAGTTTTAACTCCAGAGGCTGGATCAGTAATTATGTTCTCAATAGGATGAGAACTTTGATACTTGTGAGACTTCACAACCAATTGATTTCTGCTTGATATTTCTCCTATGTTCTGTTGCTGAGGAACATGGCCATGAATAGGTTCCTTTAGGGGATTGGTTCCAGTTCCTTTTTGTTCAATTCCCCTATCAGGTTGACCTAGACGGAAGAACCTGTTCCATAATATGTTCCTTCTTTTGGTACAACTTTAGCTTGAGCTGCGACTTCAGTCAAATCTTTTACCAGCCCAATAGTTTCATCTTCATGTTCCTATCTCTCATTAAGAATGTTAGTTTCATCAAAAACTACATGTACACATTCTTTTACACATAAAGTTCTTTTATTGAACACTTTATAAGCTTTGCTATGTGAAGAATATCCCAAGAATACTCCCTCATCACTTATGGGATCAAACTTACCTAGGGAGTCCTTTCCATTATTATGCACAAGGCACTTGCATCCAAATGCCCTAAGATGGGATATATTTGATTTTCTCCCTTTAAGTAACTCATAGGGAGTCTTCTCTACAAGAGGTCTAATCATGCATCTATTAATGATATAACATGCAGTATTTACAGCCTCTGCCCAGAAGCTATGGGGGTAGTTTACTAGAAAGAAGCATAGTCCTAGCCATATCTTCAAGAATCCTATTCTTTATTTCAACTACTCCATTTTGTTGAGGATTAATAGGGGCAGAAAAATTATGATTTATACCATGCTCATCATAAAATTCAGCAAACTTAACATTTTCAAATTCAGTTCCACGATCTGACCTGATTAATGCAAGTTGATTACCTAGTTGTTTCTAAGTTTTTCTAACAAAGGCAGTAAACATGTCAAATGTTTCATCCTTAGATGTTAAGAATAGTACCTAGGTAAACCTAGAATAGTCATCAACAAGTACCATCATATATTTCTTACCACCTCTGCTCAATGTTCTCATTGGACCACAGCGATCCATATGAACCGGTTCCATCGTCCTGGTTATGCTTACCATTTTCTTAATTTTGAAGGATGATATTACATGCTTCCCCTTTGCACAGGCCTCACAAACTTTTTCTTCCTTGAACTTGATGTTAGGTAACCCTATTACCAAGTCCTTAGAGACTAATTTGTTGAGTTGATTCAGACTTGCATGACCAAGTCTCTTGTACCACAGGAGGGGATCATTGTCCAATACACTCAAGCAAGTGAGTTCATTTTCTGAAAGAGTGGAAAAATCTGTAATGTAAATATTGTTAACTCTTTTTCCTTGCAAAACAATCTTGTCAATGGTAAGATTAATCACAAAGCACTTGGTAGAGGTAAATGCTACAAGTTTACCTATGTCACACAGTTGTGATACACTGATTAGGCTATATTTCAAGCCAACTATCAAGTAGAAACTCTCAATTAAGTGTGAGTCTGTCTTACCTACCTTTCCAACCCCAATAATCTCACCTTTCTTCCCAATTCCAAAGGAGACATTACCTCCTTTTAAGTCCTCAAGTGAAAGGAACTAGTTCTTGCTTCCAGTCGTATGTTTTGAGCAGCCACCATATTTGGCTACTTCCTTTTACATGGACCTACAAAAAGAATTCAAGGGTTAGTCTTAGGAACCCAAACTAGTTTGAGTCCCTTTCTATAGGCAAAGGGGTAAATTATATTCCTTTTGGCCCACCCAGGCAGCCTATTTTTCTCTTGAACAAAGGTTTTATTCTTTTGACTGGCCTTTTCTTTTGCATACATTCATTTTTGTAATGACCAGTCTTGCCACAGTGTGTGCAGATTTTATTTTCAAGAAGAGTGATGTCCTTGTTTTGGGGGTCCCACTTAGGTGCTTGGGTCCCATAGCCAAGTCCTCTCTTGTTGCTACTGTGGTGTTCTTGTAACCAGGATAGCGCATCAGAAGTCTTATTCCATTTTCAAGTTCTGTCTAGTTCATAATTTACCTTCCCTAGGTCTTCTTTTAAGTCTCTTATCTACTCATCTTTCTTGTACAACTCATCCGTCATTTTCCTAGTTTTTCTTCTAAGGTGAGATATGTGTGATAAATTTTCATCTTACCAGTTCCTAATTTCAGTTTTAACTTTTAAGACCTAAGTTCTAAGACACCAGTATCAAGTTCAATAACCTGGTTATTCAACTCAGCATTTTTACTTTCACTCTTATTAGCCCTAGATTCTTGGTTTTTGCACTTGGATTTTAAGATCACACACTCCCTAGATAGTTGTTTCTTCTCATTGTTAATGATTTCAGACTCATCGATGAAGTCTAGCAATAGTTGAAATAACCTTTCTTTAGACAGATGTTTAATCTTGTCTTTGAGATGAGTCATAGTTACCTCTTGTTCATCATCTGATTCTCCGATGGCCATAAGTGCTTGTTCATATATAGCTTCATCTTCGGAATATTCATCTGATGTCTCTCTCTAAGAAGCAACCAAAGCCTTTTTTGATCTTTTGTTCCTTTTAGGTTGAACCTGTTCCTTCTTCCTGTTCGTTTATTCAGCCCTTTCTTTCTTCCATTCAATTTCCCACTGGGGACAATTCTTGATCATGTGATCATTCTTGCCACATTTGTAGCAACCATCGTTGGTCTGTTTCTCAGGAGCCCTTCACTTGTTAAAGGTTGTACCTCTTGAAGATCCCTTTCGTCTCATTAGGTACTTTTTGAAGTCCCTTGTTATCATGGCCACTTCATCCTCCTCTAGATCTGCACCTTCAGCTATTCTGAGAGCCAGACTCATTTCCTTATTAGGTGCATCCATTTTCATGGTTTGACTTCTTAGTTCATAGGCAGTGAGATTTCCAATCAGTTCATCCAACTTGAGAGTAGCAATGTTCTTTGATTCTTGAATAGCGATGATTTTGGTTTCACAAGTTACTAGCAAGACCCTTGTCAAGATTTGCTCAACCAAGTCTTCTTCAAGGATAATTCTCCCAAGATATTTAAGTTCATTTGCTAGTGTTGTGAACCTTGTGTACATATCCTGCATAGTTTCTCCTTCCTTCATAGTAAAATTCTTATATTGAGAATATAGCAGTGTTCCTCGTGTTCTCTTTACTTGAGTACTTCCTTCATGAGCCACTTGTAGAGCGTCCCATACCTCCTTATCAGTTGTGCAGCTTTGAATCCTATTGTACTCGTCTGGACCTAGTCCACATACAAGCCATTTTGGCCTTGGCATTCTTTTCCCATTTCTTCAAATCTTCAGCAGTGCAGACAGCTCATGTCTTTGGCACGTCCACTCCTTCAGTATTCTTCTTTTTAGTAGCCAGGGGAACATCACTGACTATGTCCCAGAGTTCATAGTCTTCTCCTATAGTGTGATCCTATTTCATTCACCAAGAATAGTACTGACCATTAAAGAGTGGGGGCCTAGCAGTGGATTGCCCTTCCCAGTTTCCAAGTGGTGCCCTCATCTTGATCTTTTCCTAAGGTGTTAACCTATTCAAGGATAATCCTCTCTGATACCAATTGATGTTTTAAACGTCAATACCACACAAGAGGGGGGGTGATTTATGTGGTACCCGATTTTTTCTTAACTGAACTATAGAAAGACCTGGTTCTTCTATGTATTCCAACTACTACTGTTTGCGGAATAATAAGTAAGTAAAATAAAGAACACAGAGCTTTTTTACGTGGAAAACACCTGGCTCAAAAGGTGAAAAAACCGCGACCTACTACTCAGTAGGATTTTCCAAAACTTCCACTAAAATCACTGAGCCAGAGCCTCAACTATTGCTACAATTTCAAGTTAACTCTAACTTGAACACTCTAGGTACCTAATTCAATTGCTTCTATGAAAGCTAAAAGGTACAATGTAAAATCACCTACTACGATTGAACAAGAATAAAAGATAGACACTTGGAACTGGCATTTCTATCTTGTTCAAGTAGCTTCATGATTGCACACTCGAATAACACATAAATTGCTTACAAAATCGCCTTGCTCTTTTGCTCTCAATTTAAGTTTAACTTCTGCTTATGCGCATTACCTGTAAAAGAGAACAACACAGATATTTAATGGGTTTGTAATTAAAGATTGACTGGGAAACAACTGCTATTCTTATGTCATAGAAGAGTCCAAGCTGATCTCATATTCTAACACTATCGTCTTCCCAAACTGTGTTCACTTCATGTAAGGAGTCTTTTTCTCCTTATCAAATATGCAAACTTTTCGATTAGATCAAGAGATATTACTTCTTGATAAGTTAGATTTATCTCCTTCACGGGTGTAAGCATGTGATTTTTGCCCTATATGAGAATTACTCCCAAAAATCCAAAATAAAATAGTTTTGTTTGTTTGCAAT
>MU694344.1:0-15260 GCA_026770625.1 Nicotiana glauca | reverse complement strand
TTCTTTGTATTTTTGCCTTCTTTTCTTATTCTCTTTTTAATTAATAATTAACAAAATTCTAAAAACAAGTTGTAAAACCAAAATATTAATTTAACTCTTAGTTAATAATTAGCATACTAGACAAAAACCACACGGTTGTACATAAATGGCACCAGTACCACGAATACGTATTTTGTAATTTTCTTTCTTTTAAAATCGCAACATGTTTCAATTAATTCCTAAGTGCGCACATGAATCCCAAAAATGCGCATACAATACATATTTTTTGTATTTTTTAATTGATTTAGAACTCTAGACACGAACGTACAAATACAGACAATAAAAGGAGAATAAATACGGAACCCACAAAAATCACACACAACCCGAAACTATTTTGTATTTTAATTTTTGGGAGTAATTCTCGTATAGAGCAAAAATCACGTGCTCACAGCAGGAAGTAATGCACAATACTCCACCTCCCCCATAGCTTCATTATCTGGGGAGAGTGCAGGATATAGTGAGGGGGTGAGCCTCAAGTCGGGGGAGTTGATCGAACCAGGAAACCTAAAGCTTGGGCAGACAGATTTGTTAGTGAGTTGGCATTCCACAAATTTAGAGAGTAGTGGCTCGTGAGGAAGTTGATATCAGAGAGAACATTCATTGACAAAGAGCTTGTACCTCTTAACTCGAACGTGCAAAAAGAGTTCCAAACTAGATCTGGCTCGGACTTCTTTAAGGAGAGATGTATTGATGCCAATGAACATATGGTGAAAGAGTTTTATTGCAATGTTTCTCACATAGTCAAAGACACGAAGGTGAGAGACAAAATGGTAGTGTTTGATGGGAAGTCGTTAAATGACTACTTGGGGTTCAAGGAGGAGGATGAATCGGAGTATTTAGCTAAGCTGGAAATGGGTGAAGAAGTGTGTCCTTGGTTGGCCGAGTACTTGGCAGCCTCGGGCACTGTTCCAAAATGGTTGAAAGCGGGGGAGAAGATTCTACGGAACACCTTCAGTTTTGAAGCTAAAGGTTGGTTGACCTTTGTTTGTAGTAGGCTTGATCCTTCTACCCATGATCACTCCGTTCCATTTGCCCGGGCTGTTCTTGTGGAATCCATCATGGCCGGGCTACCTCTCAATGTGGGTAACATCATATCAAGGGTTATTTCTGCTATCGGACAGGAGACCAACACAAACTACCCTTTTCCTAACACCCTATCTATGTACTTTAGGGATTTGAAGGTCAAGAGGAAATGTTTTGATGTCAAGGCCAAGCCGGTGGCCCCCTACTCATGGTATAGCCAGTTGGGTTCGGACAACCCAAAGTCAAAGAAGTACCAGCCACCCACCTCTGCCCCACCTGGCCAGTCTGAGGAGCCAGTTGTGGTAGAGCTTTCTCCTGGTCCATCCACCATTCCAGCTCCTACTGCCGGTGAGACCTTGCCCCCGGGTCCTTCTTCTATTGCTTGTCCTTCTACTTCAGCTGACCCGGCTGTCCCTTCATCAAAGACTCATCGGTTCACTGCTCACCAGCTCAGTCATTCACTAGCCGGTTTGAACAACTGGATGTCAGCTGCGACATCCAAGTTGTCCACATTGGCCACTTCAGTTGAGACCCAGTCAGCACCAGCCATTGCTCAGATTCCTCAATCTATTGAGGATACCTTGAAGAAGCTCCTGTCCAACCAGGAGAAGATTCTGGAGTCCCAGGCCACCTTGACTAAGGTGGTAGATTCACATGGAAAAGCTCTCAATGAGCTTGCCAAGGAGCACAAAAAGATGAGGAAGTCAAGGGCGTCTAGGGAGTCGGTGAAGAAACTTAGAGAGGATGTGGACAAGCTATTGGCAAATCAGATGCCTTTAGACTTGCTACTTGATGAGCCAGTCCTAGACCCAGCAACATCTCCGCCACAGTAGGAGGAGGAGCCCAGGCCTCCAAGGAAGAAGAGAAATCTTCCTAGCACTAAGGGTGTAGTGATAGAGATCGCATAGGTTCAGGAGGTCCCCTCCAGTGTTGCACCAGATATTCAGCCGGTCCATGACCCGGCCCCTGTCCCAGCAGCAGACCAGCAGCAAGCCGGAAACCAGTCTGAGGTTCCCGCCCATACAGAGGACCAGGGGACCACTGAGCAACCAATGCAGACGGACCAGGCTTAAGGAGCCATTCTATATCCTTTATCTGATTTTGTGCTTATTTTGGTAGTTGGCATTGGGGACAATGCCAGCTCTTATTCGTGGGGATGCGCCCTACTATTTTTATTTGATACACTTGGATGACTGTATATATTTTATTTTTAGTTTATTTTATTAGATTTGATAGTTGGCCTGTATATAATTTCTCATTTTGGCTACTCCTCTACTTTATGTATATATTCATCCCCCGTTGTATATTATACTCCCCTATTGTACATATTCATTCGTTTTTTTTATTTTTGTTAAATTTTTTTGTTTTTAGCTTCATAGTTAGGCTCATAGCCTTTTATTTTGGTTTTAGCATTTTCAATAAGCCCTTGGTTTTTTTAATGCCACGGTTCTTTCCAAGGGTAGAGTGTTGTGCAAACCGGGTGGTTCTTCCCAATGATAGATGGCGTGACACCCTTCTTAAGGGTCTGAGTCCTTTTTTTATTTTCTTCTTTTGATTTTGATATTTCATAGTTAAGGGTACCTCAGGCAAAGCTTCACTTGGGCCTAACACATTTGTCTTTGATCCCATGGTCAAAGATATAATGTTGTGTTTAGGATGGTGAAAGTCGTTGCCTTGAGACTCTTGTGTTGACAAACAATCATCATGTGGTCGTGTTGTACCATTGTGCACTTGAATCGTAACTAAGGTCGTTGTGGGCCCTCGACTCGATGTCTTTAGCAATCCTTGAGTGTATGTGATGAGAATTCAAATTGTGAGTCCAAGTCCCGAGCCAATGGTCTAGAACTTGCCCCGAATGTTTGTTGAGGCGAAATCCTAGGTGAAATTTGACTTGAGAAATGATTATAGGCTCTCCTTGATCCAAATGCTAAGTTGAACAATTCCATAGCCTACTAGTGAAATGATTCCCTAGTTAACCCTTTTGAGCCTTAAACGTTTTTCTTTCAAGAACCAAAGCTACAAGCCTACACCCATTTTTAATGAGACCCTCTCTTGGCACCCAAATCTTCCATTGAGTAAATTACAAATGTCTAAGTTTGGAGGGAGAGGCAAGAAAGTAAACAATGTGGTAAAAGGTACAAAAGCAAAAGAAAAGGAAGGCAATGAAAAAGATAGAAAAGAAAAGACAAAAAGAAAGACCAATGTGAATAAGAACAAAAAGGGGATTCAAAGAAAATAAAAGTGAAAAAAGGATGTGGAAAAAGTAGAAAAAGGAGAAACGTGTTGAATTGCATAAGAAAGAGTGACTGTGTGTCTCTCTAACCCCTTGAAAAAGAAGTGAATACTCTAATGAGTCAACAAAGTGTGCCAAAATGAAACAAAAGAAGTGCTTAAGGGAAGATTGAACCCACTTGAACAAAAACATATCCTACCCTTACCGAAAAGCCTTCACAATGACTCCACAAAAGCCCTATATGATCTTGAGTTGAAGGGAACCTACATTAGTGGATACTTACATAAGGGTCAAGCATATGGTACTTAGAGCCGGACTTGTGACCTTCTTCTTGTGAGAGATGAGTGAAATTCCATCAACCTCGGTTTGTGTGTCAATACTCTAAAAGGTGAGGTTCGCTTAGGGAGAGTTGAGGATGTGTGAGTTTGGGTTCCACAATGACCAAAGTAATTGAGATAAGTTCCTTGATGAAATGTGTCAACCCTTTATGCTCTTGTGACACACTTGATCCATACTTTTCAAAAGCTTAAAATGTGTTAATGATGCATCTGTATTGAGGGCCATTGTTAGTCCCAATTGATGCTTGTTGAGGTTACTTTAGGATGGCTGGAAATTCTTGGATTGCCTTTTTAAGGGTGGGTCTTATTTTGTTTGCTTGAGGACAAGCAAATGTTTAAGTTTGGGGGAGTTAATAAGTTAGGACTTTAACAAGATTATACCCCTACTTGCTATTGCTTTGGTTACAAATTGCCACAAAATAGTCCCAAATGCTTACAAGTTGCGCTTGATTGCAGGTTTGAGCGACGAGATGACAAATGTCAAAGATCGGCTCAAAACGGAGTGAAACCTGCCAAGTGTCAAAGATCAACTAAAGTGAGGGACAGGAAGACCTAGCGCGGACCGCACTGATATGCCACGCAGCCACGCTAGGAGATTCAGAGACTGATTAATCAAGGGGCAATCTGCGCGGCCGCGCTCTATTTATGCGCGGTCCGCGCCAGTCATGTTCAGAGACCATAGTTGCAAGAACAAACTCCCACGCGGCCGCGCTAAAAATCAGTGCGGTCCGCGTGGATGAGATTCAGAGAGTTGGAGTTTTTCCCAAGGCTAGCCACGCGGCCGCACTACATTTCTGCATGGTCCGCGTCCATCTTCCATCGCGGCCGCGCTACATTTCTGCGCGGTCCGCGCCCATCTTCCACCGCGACCGCGGTCCGTGGTCCCATTTTCATAAAGGAGATTTTTAGAGTCCAAGAGCCACCGTGGCCGCACGACCTTTTTGCGCGGTCCGCACTGACACCGCAGGGGTATTTTTGTCCAGTTTTTCCAGCCCGGTATAAATAGGACATTTTACCATTTTTAGGTTAAGTTTTATATTCTGAACAAAAGCTGCGCTCGTGAGAACCGTGCCTTATCCTACTTTGGGAACTTTAGCATTAATTCTTCCATAGATTCTTGTAGTTTAACTTTAGCAACTATTTAATATACTTAGTTCTTCATCTATTTCTTCTGTTTCTTCTTTAATTATGTCTAGCTAAACCTATTAGCTAGGGTTGTGGCTTAACCCTAGTGTGGGTAATTGATGGGTGTTGCTTCTTAATGATAGATTGATACTGGGTGTTTGTTATTTAGGTTAATCTTATGCTTTAATTAAGGATTGGTGGTTGCAAACATTGATTCTAGCTTAGTGGGTTTTGACTCTTCTTCAGAAAGAGAGGTTATGACCCCAAAATTGACCCAACAAGGAATTGGGATGGACCCATAAGAAATGGTAGTCCCAATTAACGGGTTAAATCTCGAGAGAGTAATCACCCTACTTGAACCCTAGTTGTTTGGTCTAATTGGCCTACCCAATTGGTCTCAAGAGAGTCAATTGGGCAAAATCGCTCTCTTTACCGAGAGGTTTGAGAGTGGGTACAATTGTGCAACGGTTATAACATTGATCCCAAATATGTCAATCTATTATTAGTAGTTTCTACCCGTTAGTTAACCACCTAGGTGATGCCACGACCCTAGCTCCTTTCTCTCTCTTAATTACAACTTAGAAAATACCCTTTTAGCATATTTTAGTCTTAATCCTTAGTTGATAATAGTAGTTGATAAAAGAAAACCCAAAAATGTTAGGAGTGCAATTAGAAGCACAAACGCATTCCTAGTCTAGACAGATACGCAACTCCACTCCAAGCTCTCTGTGGAAAAATCGACCCCGATACCACTATTCGGGTAAAAGCTGTAGCACCCACTCTTCCTACCATTTTGTAAGGTCGAGTTGGCAGTGATCATTCATCAACGGACATTTTCTCTCCATTACAATATGGAAGCCTAATTTTGTTGCTACCAAAGAGAAAGTAACAAATTCAGCAGTATAGGTTAGACTTTCCCAATTGCCTACAAAATTTTACGATGAAAAAATTCTAGAAAAAATTGGTAATGAAATTGGCCGGCTACAAAAAAATAGATGTTTGCACATCAACCACCCTAAGAGGTCTTTATGCAAGACTATGTGTGGAGCTCCCATTGGAAGTCCCAGTCCAACCTTTTCTCTATGTTGTCCACCACAAACAAGTAATCCACTATGAAGGAGAAACTTTTTTTTGTAAAAGTTGTGGACGGCTGGGAGACATAGAAAAACAATGCTCCTTTATTATTCACAAAATAAGGCACAACGAAGAACCAAACAGGGAGAAATCAACAACAACAAATGCTGAGGAGAAACAAGAAGAATGGAAAACAGTTTCTTTTTCCAAAGGAAAACAACAAGGTGCAAGAGGTAATCAAAAGCACATCAATGCTAATCCGATCAAAAAATCAAATGGCCCAGGCATCTCTGTCAAATTATACAATGCCAACACTGGTAAGTACTTAGATACACAACTCTTACAATACAAATCTAAAGATCATAAGAATGCTTCTCCTTCATCACACACACAAAATCCTCAATCTACGGCCACTATGGTTGGTGATCAAACCAAATTGACTACAAGAAACAACTTTTCCCTTCTAACTGAAGAGCCAATGGTTTTGGAAGAAACCACCAAAAGAGAAAAAATCAAAAAGAAATTTCTAATAATTGCCATGCAATTGAACAAATGTCCATAATTAACAAAGACATTGACATGCTATACATGAACGTGTCTTCTTCTATTAATCCTACTAATCACATTGACAAGGTGGCCATGCAAGATTACGACCAAAGTGACCATACTACCCCTACTAAAAAACACAATCATATGGTCAATACTAACCTCTCTAATAATCAAATTGGTAATAAACCAACTATTACCCAAACCCTCAAGCAAGATCTTTCCTCAAGATCTGATTATCTCTCACCTCCTAAGCATGCCATCCAAATAGCAAAAGAAAAAAAAAACAAAACAATTGTCTGTCAACCTAGAGCACGCAAAGGATATGGAAAATCAACCTATAAAATTCAATCTTGGGGACTCAAACGACATGCAAAAAATCCCCAATCATTACCCTATCAACCAATCCCTCCCACATATCCAATAGTCCCCCCCTCCTTCGCCTAAGTTAGATTCTTTAAGTTCACAAAACACCGGTCATAATGCCCATCATACCATCATCTCTAAGGAGGAGATAAAGGCTTCTCCAAATTCTTCGTCAACACAAATTTACCATAGAAAACCTTCTACCTCTACACCCTCAACTAGAAAATCCTCAAATAATTTACGTTCAACCACCACAAACTCAAAATTATCAACCTATGTCATGGTTGGAGATGGGCCTGATGGGTCATGCATGCTCGTTTAATGTCCAGATAAATGGCCAGGACTCGATCATTATCCTTCACGACACTCAATACCTAGCCCAATTAGTGACAGAAGGTATGAGGTTGGCCATGAACAATTACCTCAATCAGGCATGGCTCAACAACATCTTTCAACCCCTAGCACCCTCAGTGAATCCCCAACTAGTCCATGCAATGAGGAACCAGTGGAATCTTCCTGCACACTTTAATTTGATCTACCCACAAAATGCACTCCTGGACATACCTTTCTTCATACCAGAGAATTTATCTCAACTGAATCCCATATTCCTTCCATGGGAACAACCTCAACTAGTCCAAGAGCCACAAATACTACAACCTCATCAACAACCTCCCTCTCCTCCCCACAATCAAGTATATGCACTAGACCCAGTAGAGGCAGAAATGGAAGAGGAGTAGGAACCCCTCAATCTACTCTAAGAAAGAGTCCTAGAAATCTCAAGTCTCGACGGAGTAAAAGTGTTTCTCTTCACGGAGAGACAAGAGAAGAGGCACGTGCTCAGTTGCCTATTAGCATTATACAAATGCTTGATGGACATAAGACCTCCACAGGATCCAACTGTGGACAATAGAGCCATGATTCTAGTTCCATCAATGAGAAGGAATCCAGTCCTATGGGCAGTGAAGGAAAATGGGGATCCGGCCAACTCGAATCTTAATATCTCTATGAATCTACCTACAACTATTATCATTTGGAACATAAGGGGAGGGAACAATGACAACTTCAGGGAAATGGTATATACAAATAGACCTTTCATGGTGGCTTTGTTAGAAACTAGATGAGAAATCATATGGAGCTACTGGATGAATTTGGTTTTACTGAGTTCATAGAAGGGCCAGCTGAAGGCCATGCAGGAGGGATAGTGGTCTTGTAAACCATGAAGTTGTCACCATTCAAAACTTCGTTCGAAGGGATCAATAAATTTATGCTACGATTGAGGTAACTCCTATACGTAAATATTGGCTTTTTAGTGCTACTTATGCTAGTACAAATATGCTCAACAGAAATAAGATGTGGGATAATCTTGAGAACATTAGCAATAATTATGATGGTCCTTGGTTATTAGGGAGAGATTTCAATGATGTTTTCTGCTCAAACAAAAATTTGGTGGTAATTTTATAAAGGACAATAGGGCAAAATATCTATGGTCCAACATTAACAGTTGTAACTTAATTGATTTAGGGTATAACGGGTGTAAATATACTTGGTCCAACCATAGGCATAAGAATAAGGGTTTGATTATGGAAAGGTTGGACAAAGTGTTAGAAAATGAAGAATGGACTAACCTATTCCCAAAGAGTTCTATTATACACCTTCCTAAGACTCATTCGGATCATAACCCTATCTTAGTAGAATTAATCCCCAAGGGTAATTTCTATACAAGCCACCCTTTAGACTTGAGACCTACTAGTGCAAGCATCCAGAATTCAAGTCCCTAGTTCAAGACGATTGGACAAACACTGACTATAATAGGGCTAGCAATATTTTCATAGAAAAAGTAAAAGCTTGGAAGCATCACACATTTGGTGATATAATGGGAAAAAGAAAAAGAAAAATCCTAGCCCGGCTTCAAGGTATTCGAAATTCCAAACTCTATACTTATAGTATTTTCCTCAAAACCCTAAAAACGAACCTTTAAAAAGACTACCATGATTTACTAATAATAGAATAGGACTATTGGAAATTAAGGTCAAGGGTTATGTGGCTAAACAAGGGAGATTCTAACACTAAATTTTTCCATATTTCGACCTCCAATAGAAAAAAAAAAGATTAATTTCTTTAAAGATGAGGCAGGAAATTGGATTAACGACCCTCATCTAGTCACCTCTCGTGTTTGTAATTATTTTACTAATACTTTTACCACTTCACACAACAATTCTAGTAGGGTTAGCCCTCTAAAAAACATCTCTCAAAACTCTTTAATCCTTAATGGTCTAGATAATCCCTTACTTAATATTGAAATCAAAAAGTCCATATTCTCCTTTAAACCTTTCAAAGCGCCTGGACCAAATGGCCTCCACCCATTCTTTTTTCAAAGGTATTGGGATATTATAGGATCCTTTGTAACAAACTTACATCATAACATTTTTAGAAATCAGGAAATCCCCCAAGAACATAACAAAACATACCTCTGCCTAATTCCAAAAATACCCAATGCCAATAACATCAAGAATTTTAGACCTATTGGCCTTTGCAACACCATTTATAATTTAATCACTAAAATCCTTACAAATCATCTCAAACCTTTCCTTGATCAACTTATTAGTCCTTTCCAAGCCAGTTTTATAAAAAATAGAAGGGCGTCTGATAATGCTATAACTTGTTACAAAAATCCATAAATTAAAAGGAAAACAAGGTCATATGCT
This sequence comes from Nicotiana glauca, assembly GCA_026770625.1. Lineage (NCBI taxonomy): Eukaryota > Viridiplantae > Streptophyta > Magnoliopsida > Solanales > Solanaceae > Nicotiana > Nicotiana glauca. The sequence continues at coordinate 5,811 of MU694344.1, read as the reverse complement.
CCTAAAAATTGACCTTGAAAAGGCTTTTGACCGGTTAAAATGGTCTTTTGTGCATCACACTTTAACCTACTTCAACTTCCCTCCAAAATTTAAGAAACTCCTCTTAAACTGCATCTCAACCAGTTCCATAGTTGGACTAGTAAATGGCTCTATTACTACCTTTTTCAAACCAAGCTGGGGAATTAGTCAAGGGGATCCTATATCTCCATATGGCTTTATCCTTTGTCTATAAATGATGTCAAGATATATAAACCATCAAGTTGATATGAGGAATTGGGATCCAATTACCATAGGAAAAAAGCCCCAAGTTTTCACACCTTTCTTTGTTGATGATCTCACGCTTATGGCTGGAGCCAATATGAAATCATGCCATACAATAAAAAAAAAGGCTTAGACCTTTTTTGCAATCTCTCAGGGCAATGTATTAACACCTCAAAGTCAAAAATTATCTTCTCTAACAATTGTTCCCAAACTCTCACGAATGAAATTACTAATACTTTGAATATTAAAAGAAGTGATTCCTTTGGTACTTATCTAGGTTTTCCTATTCTAAGCAAACACCCTAGACCAAAATATTATGAATTCATTATTGACAAAATGAGAGCCAAATTAGCGGCTTGGAAAATGAACTTTATCAATATAGCAAGCCAGACAACTCTCTCTCTTTCTTGTCTAAACTCAATCCCAAACCACTACATGTAATTTACCCTTCTTCCTACGAACATTCTTAAAACATTTGACAAAGTTCAAAGGGATTTAATATGGGGTACTACAAATGAGAGGAAAGGAATTCACCTCACTAAATGGTCCACCATTTTCCAACCAAAAAACAAAGGAGGCCTTGGACTCCATAAGGCCAAAGATAAAAACCTTTGCAACCTTGCCAGCCTAGCCTGGAGAGCCACTACGAACCTTACCACCCCATGGGCATAATTTATTATTAGTACCTATTCTAATAACTACAACACTAGAAAAACTTCGTTTATATGGAAAAGTATTCAAAAGGGGTGGGAGCTATGTTCCAAAGGCATCATTTGGGAACCCCATCACCACTCCAACATGAATATTTGGGAAACCAATTGAATTCCTAATTTGGGGAGTCTTAGAAATACAATAGAAGACCCTTTATTAAAATATGACTACTCTTTAAAAATAAGAGACATCTTTGATTGAAAAAACTAGCACTTTGCCAATATACCCCTCAATCTACCCAATGAAATCATGGACTCTATATCAAGGGTTAAAATCCTTGTTAAAAGACTTAATTGTGACATCCCTATTTGGTCCCTAAATACGAAAGGCTTCTTTACAAGCAAAACTTGCTATACAATCATGGACACTAATGAGGGCAGAGAAATTGACTTTAAATGTATTTGGGACCTGGCATGCCCTAATAAAATCAAATTCTTCCTTTGGCAATGTTTTCATAACAGAATTCCTTGTAGAAAATATCTAGAAAAAATTGGACTTAACATTGACTCTCACTGTTCTATATGTAGAGACCATACAAATGAATCCATAACCCATAGCTTCTTCAAGTGCCAAGCCAGAAAACATCTTTAGGACAATCTTGGATGGAAGAATTCCTATAAGGAAGATAGTGATCACTAGTTAATCCAATTAAAAAAATTGACTATCCTCTTAACAATAATTTTTTAAATTGGAATCTCTTCTTCCCTTTTGCTATCTGGCATATTTGTATTAATAAGAATAGCAATAATCAGAACAATACAAATCACCCTATCAACATTAAACACACCATGGAAAGAGCTACTGAATTTCGTCTCCTAACTGAAAAGAGTATTGTTCCGTCTCCAAAACTCCATATCAATATTAAATGGCATAAACCTCTAATGGGATGGTTCAAATTAAATATTGATGCAAGTTCTCACAAAAATATACAAATTTGTGGCCTGGGTGAAATAATCAGAAATGCTAATGGCCATTGGATAGTTGGCTATAAAAAATCAGCACACGCACATGGATCTATGCATGCTGAGATCAAAGCCCTAATTAGGACTTAAAACAGCCCATGATTGGGGGTTGTTTCCTCTACAAATTGAAACAGATTCCACGGAGGTAATCCGGTCAATCCAACAAGGTAATAATATTTACGCTAACACTGTCAACATGTGATGACCCAAAAGGTCATCACTTGCTTTTAAATTAAATTCTATATTTATGAGGCCTTGAAAACCTCATTTAGAGTCACCTCAATTTGCGTGCGTAGTCCGGACGCATAGCCGGAAAGCTTAAATATGAAAATCTGTGAAAAATTATAAAATTTGGATAATAAATGAATTAATTTGACTTTAGACAATGTTTTGGATAAACGGACCCGGATTCGTGAGTTGACGATCCCGTAGAGTCCGTAGGAAAATATGGGACTTAGGAGTATGCCTGAAATCGAATTCCGATGTCCCAAGCCCGATAAATAAATTTTTAAAGAAAATTGTTTTCTGAAAATTATTTAAAGGAATTTGAAATGAAATTTGATTAGAACATGATGGTATCAGGCCTGCATTTTGGTTTTGGTGCCCGGTACAGGTCTTATATAAGATTTAAGATGATTCTGTGAAATTTGGTGAGAAATGGCTGTCATTTGACGTGATTCGGACCTAAATTGCAAAAGTTAATGCTTTATAAAATTTCAGAAAAATTATTTGATTTTGAGGTTTAATTCATTGTTTGAGAGGTTATTTTAGCGATTTGATCTCACGGATAAGTTCATGTGATGATTTTGGGTTAGTACGCATGTTTGGTTTGCAGCCCCGAGGGCTCGAGTGACTTTCGGGTAGGTTCCGGGGTGTTTAAACTTAGGAAAATTCTGCTGTTGCACCAGTTCTGGTGTAACCGCACCTATGGTTCTTGGGCCACAGATGCGGACACGTAGGTGCGATAAGTGCATCACAGGTGCGGAAGCCTTCGCAGATGCCGAAAAAATTCTACACAAGCGATTCCGCAAGAGCGGATTTAACCCTCGCAGATGCGGCCCTAGTGGGCCAAGTCATTTCCGTAGAAGCGGTCCTCTTTGTTGCATGTGCGGTTGCGCAGATGCGACCCACGAGCTGCAGATGCGGATGTCGGGCAGTGAGTCTTTTAAAAACATAACTTCAGCAATTTTTCTTTCAAACTTTCATAAAAATAGGAGAACTAGGGCGATTTTTTCAAGAGATTTTCTTCCCAAATCACAAGTAAGTATTCATTAACTGATTTCTTTCAACTATCTAATGTTTTCCATCAACTTTTATCAACAATCCTAGGGTTTTAACAGTAGAAAATTGGGAAATTGGGTAGAGCTAGGGCTTTTTCTTTATTTGGGAATTTGACCTCATTTTAGGGTCGTATTTCAAAACAAATGATATATTCGGGCTCGTGGGTGAATGGGTGATCGGGTTTTGGTCCGAACCTCGTATTTTGACCAAGCGAGCTCGGGGTCAATTTTTGGGTTTTTGGAGAGAATGATTAAAAAGCTACAACTAAGCATTGGAATTGGATTGCTTACCATTTATTGATGTTATTAAGTCGATTATGTATATATACGATTGTGTTGGAGCCAAATTCAAAAGGAAAGGCGGTGTTTGAGGCTTGAGTTGGCCGTGGAAATTTGAGGTAAGTGTTCGGTCTAACCTTAGCTTGTGGGATTAGGAGTTGAGTCCTATTTGCTATTTTCTTCTTGTTGAGTACGACGTTTAGGCATGGTGACGAGTATCTATACGTTGGTGTTGAGCATGACCGCGAGTCTTAAATTGTAAATTTGTTATGTTCTTAAATGATACTACGGATGCTTTAATTGATGATTCTCAATGTTGAGTAAGAATTGAGTATGTTTCGTGGAAAGTTCTTATGATTGGGTATTGGTGTTAGCTGAGATGAGTAGAAGTTGACTAAGATTGGTTATAGTTGATTCTCCCTTACCGGGACGTATTTCTCTTTACTGTTGAATCCCTTGACGGAATAGTGCAGTTTATGGTTGATCCCTTGCCGGGACACTTGGTATTATTGTTGTTAATATTAAATATGGATCGGGTTGCACGCTGCAACAATATTAAATATGGATCAGGTTGCACGCCGCAATAATATTAAATATGGATTGGGTTGCACGCCGCAACAATATTAAATATGTATGGGGTTGCACGCCGCAACAAAAGTTATACTGGATCGGGTTGCATGCCGCAACAATGTTAAATTTTAAGTTGGATCGGGTTGCGCGCCGCAACAGTGTTATTATCATTGTTTGGGTTGTAGATTCTGAGCTGTTCTTTCACATTTCTCTTAAGTTTTTGCTGGACTTGATATGTTTCCCTGAAGCATGTATCCACCACCCTTTTTAAAATGTTATTTCTATTACTTTTCTACTGTATATTATATAACTACACAGGTTTTATCTGCAGTCTGGTCCTAGCCTCATCACTACCTCGTCGGGGTTAGGCCAGATACTTACCAGCACATAGGGTCGGTTATGCTGATGCTACATTCTAAACTATGTGCAGATACCGGAGCAACTTTTGAGCAGTAGCTCTTGGAGCTAGCCTTCAGTCCACAGAGATTCCGAGATAGCCCTACAAACGTCCGCATGCCCATCGTCTCTTCTATATACTATATGTTTTGCTTTCATTTGTATCCAAGACAGACAGTATTTCTCTTTCTTTAGACATCTGTATTTAGTATTCATAGACAGTCCTTGGATGTCCTAGTTTTGGGGTAGAGACATATGTCGGCTTTTAGTATTGATTTGGTATTATATTTGTCTAAGTCTTCCGCTTAAATTTTCGTCTTCCGCCATTATTTTACTGTTTATCACCTGTTATTAGCAGTAGCTAAAAGTATTAAAAATGAAATGGTTAAAGATTTTTAAACTTTGTGGCTTGCCTATCTTCTACAAATAGGCGCCATCACGACTCCCGAGGGTGGAAAATCCGGGTCGTGAAAAGTTGGTATCAGAGCACTAGGTTACATAGGTCTCACAATTCACGGACAAGCTTAGTAGAGTTTGAGGGATCGGTACGGAGACGTCTGTATTTATCCCCAAGAGGCTACAGAGTTAGGAAAAACTTCAAATTTGTTCTTTCTGTTGTGCGGTTTGGTTTCTCAATGCTAATTGAATATTTACTATGTACTTTCGCAGATGGTGAGAACACGCACTTGTCACACCTCCTTTTTCTTTTTACTACTTATGTACCGCTTATTAATACTACACCCCGGGAAGGAATATAATAATAAAAAGGGAAGGAGTTTTTCCAATTAAAGGACAATCGGAACGGGATTTATTTATTAAATTTCAGAGTCGCCACTTGGGAAAATAATGGTGTCCCAAGTCACCGGTTTAATCCCGAACCGAGGAAATTATGACTCTGTTACAGTCTGCGAATCAGAAATCCGCATAAGAAATTCTGTTAACCCGGGAGAAGGTGTTAGGCACTTCCGAATTCCGTGGTTTTAGCACGGTCGCTCAACTGTTGTTTTTGTTTTTATCCGATTTTTATATGCTTCATTTTTATGCATTATTAATGTCCCGCTTTGTCATTTTTAATAATTGCGACGTCGTGAAAACGCATTTCAAGTCACATCGTACCAGTATGCCTGTGACTTTAGTGCATTTCAACTTCGCCGGGATTTGGATTTGGGTCATATAAATGTGCACCCGTGTTAGGAATGTAATATTATTAATCGCGCCTAAAGTATCTACGTCTTAATTAACTTTGGGAAAAGACCGTAAAATCTGCTAAACGGTCATTCCGAATCTAGAGTTTTTATGTTGAGATTTATTTGAGGGCCCCACAATTAAGTATTTGTGATTTAGTGAGGCTC
>MU694342.1:15076-37949 GCA_026770625.1 Nicotiana glauca | reverse complement strand
CTTAATGCCCTCTTCGATTATTTCTCCAAGTTTGATGATATCGGAGAACTTTTGACCCTCGATCAGCATCAACCTTTCGTAATATTGGGGATCCTGAGTCCGGACGAAGAATCTATTCATTTTCTCCTCTTTTAGGGCTGACCTGACCTTCGCAGCTTCTGATCTCCAACGAGTAGCATACTCGCGAAATGTTTCGGTGAGCTTCTTCTTCAAATTCTGTATGTAGAACACATCCGGTGCGTTCTCTATATTGAATCGAAATCAATCCATAAATTTGATGCCATACCTACCCAATTCGTCCATTTCTTGGGGTCCTGGCTGATGTACCACGATAGTGCATCTCCTTACAGGCTCCTCATAAAGAGCTTCATACGGATCTTCTCATCCCTTCCAACCCCAACTAGCTTATCGCAATTTGTCCTCAGGTGGACTCTGGGATCTCTTGTTCCATCAAACATTTCGAACTTGAGAGGTTTGTACCCCTTCGGAAGTTCAACATCTGGCTGAATGCATAGGTTTTCATAATTTAACCCTTCAATACCTTTGTTACCTTTCACGCCCTGAACTCGGCTAGTTAACTTCTTGATTTCTGCCGCTAAGTTCCTGATAAGGGAGTCCTTGTCATCAGATTCAGGTGTATTTGAGATTAGTTGGGTGTAGTGGGGTACAGTATCCACAAAAATAGGAGTGTTGTGTAGATGGTCATTTGTGGCATTCAGTGGCTATGTAATGAGTAGTGGAGTGTTGTTGGGAGTGTGGCATGTGTTGCAGTGTTGGGTATGAGTGGGTTGTATATGTGGTTGTTGGGTGTTTTGTAGAGGGGCGGGGTTTTGGGTGTTGACATCAGGAGCGGTGAGGGAAAATGATAGGTTCGCCAAATTCCGAACCTGATCCAATTCTTCTGGGAATTTCAACAGCTTTTGCTCCAGTTGTGTAGCAGTTTCCTTAGCAACCGGGGTACCCTGAGGAATCTCGATCTCCTTTATGGCGCTTAGATCTCCCATGCTACCATTGTTTTTGTTTCGGATAGGACTCGGAGGAGGAGCAGGTGGAGGGCCCTTGGATCTTGTGGAGTATGCCGATGGTGCCAGAATGCACGAACTAACCTTTGGGGAGGGGAATAAAATTAAAAGAAAAACAAAAAGGTAACAAGTTAGTGCGGGTTATGAGGAAAAAATGTTGCAGTATTTAAACACGTTGTGCGAAAAAAATGTAAATCGCATCCTAGTTTTGCTGCCTCGTTGTGCCCGAGGTAGGCCTAGCGATAAATAGTTTTGGAGAACTTATAATGCTAAATGCCTCATTTTATTGATAAGAATAAGACGAATCCAAGACGACGCTAAATAACAGGAAGTAAAATGTCACTAGTGGCCATTGGCCTTATTACATCATTAAAATAAAATATTCCTAACTACTTGGTCCCAGAAGGACCTTCCCCAGATTTGGCATATTTGTCTCCCTCTAACAGCTCTACCAACTCGCATAGTCCTAACAACAAGTAGGATCGGGCCAGATGTCCGCCTGCATTTCCTTCAGCGTTTTGGTAGTCTTCAATCCTCTTGATGAACTTTCCTTCTAGATCTACTAGACCCTGCTCCAAATACCCTAGCCGATTGTTGGCGCTAACAACCATATCTTTCCACTCCTCTATCAACTTTTGATGGGCTTCTTGTATTTCCTGATGCTCACTTTCACACTCTCGAATTCTCTTGCGCAGTTGATTATACTTAACCCGTGCTTCAGCGTGCTCGTCAATAATTCTATGACCTCGAACGAATCCCGACTGACCCATGCTATTGTCTTCTAACTAACCCGAATAGTGCGGCACACAACCGGCGTGATACCTGTCTGGCTCAATGGATTCTTTCCCCAAAACGATTTTGCAATGCCACAAATGCTGAGCTTGGCACCTGTGAGGGATATCGTCGTCCTGGAAATCGGCCCTGAGGTGGCTTATTTTATCGACCCTTGTTATGATTTGTTTTCTTCCAGCCTGCCTCATGGCTCGGAGAGGATCATATAGATGAGTTGCTCTCAAACCAATCAGTATGAGAAATGGTGCATCTCAGGATCGAACAATGAATTCATCCGTGGGGAACCACTCAAACATCCATTGTACCTGGTCTTCTTTCAGATTTTCAAATAATTCTACCCATCCTCTGGCGTCCTCTGGCTGAGCGAACATTTTAGGCATATAATTCATACGCCTTGGCTGGTGGAAGGCGATATGATCATCCCAATCTCTGCGTAGGATCTCTTGTCGGTATTCCCCTTTCTGGAGGTGTTCCATGAGCCAAAGCTGAAGTAATAAGTTGCAACCCTCAAAATGACTGCCCTGTCGTTGGTAGTTGTTCAAGGCACGGTATATCTCGGCGATGATCATGGACACTATGCTGAAGGTTTGCCCACCAATCCCTTCCATCAAAGTCTTGGTTACCATGGCCAATCTGGTGTGGACCCAAGCCTTCTTCATAGGGAATACGATCATCCCCAAAAAGCAAAACATGAAAATGAAGACCCTTCTATGGACATGTCCTAATGAGGTGATGGCAAACTCATCTGAATAGGTGCGGTATGACTTCCTATGGCCGTACCTCTCGTATAGATAGTCAAATGGGATGTAAGAGTCTTTTAAACATGTCAAGTCTGGGTTTTCTTTAGTCCCATCATCTTAAGGAAACCCCTTCCTTTGCGATTTTCTGGCATAAGAAAACCCGGAGTCTCCCAAGGAATTCCGGCTAAACCTCCTATTTCTTCAAGCAAAGGAGTCATTTCAAGGTCCCCAAAGCGGAACACGGACTTGTCACTATCCCAGAACAATGTCGCAGCCTCTATGATTATGTTGTTAGGCTGAATCTCTAAAAGAGAAGGCAGATTCCCTAAGTACTTGCGGACAAGTGTCTGATCACTAGAATGGAGGTCTTTCCACCAATTCAGCAGCCTTGGATGAATGTTGGTTACCATGCCAAATCCGGGGACCTCATGCCTCATTTCTGCAAAACAAAGTGTTAGGCCCTTACCCCTACCAGACTCGGCTATTTAAACCAATAATTAGAATAGCAAGCACTTAAGTTCTCCAAATAAATGCACAGAACATGGAGGTGTCCATTTGGGTTTCAAGGAAACCCGATGGACTTTAGACAAGGCTATCTTAATGATTCATTATGTGGACAACATAACTGACTCGACTAGGTTTGACCATGATGCATGTATAGTTTAAACAGAGTAAGGTTTTATCGGGGTACTAGACAGGTACCCTTGAGCGGACAACTCAAGAGGGAAAGGCACAGAACCGTCGACTGCACTGCTGATCGACTGGTTTTACCGCAAATATGCGTTTGCCAAATTTAAGGGGTGATAGTGTCACGACCCAAAATCCCCTAAGGGTTGTGGTCGCACCAGACACCGCCGTCAGGCCATCCAACTCAAATACTTAATTAAATTCTCGTTATAACAATTTTGAACACATTTCTTTTATACGATTTAAGCAAGACTTAGTAATTCTTCCGAATAAATAAATAAAATATTTAAACAACTTTTAAGGTTTCCAAATACATCCCCAGAATCCGGTGTCACAAGTGCACGAGCAACTATCGATAGGGAAAGAATAAAATACAACCTCTGTCCGAAATACAGTGGACATGGAATAAATAATAAAAATGCTGAAGGGAACTATACTAGCTGCGGGTCGTCTCGAACAATGCAGCTCACCTAGTCCCAAAGTCATCCATGCTGCTACGCTCAGCAGGCTGCTAGTGGTGGATATACCTGTGCAACAAAAATGCACAGAAGTGTAGTATTAGTATGTAATCAATGTGTACTCAGTAAGTATCCCGCCTAATCCCGAAGGGGTAGAGATGAGATGGTCAACTTTGACGCTCTATAATGGTCTAATAAGGATTCATCCTTAAGATGTATACATTAAACAGTGGATTTATTTTATAAACATGATTCTAATCCAGATAGAGGAAACAAGTAAATACGTAATTATTTCATAGGAAAATTTTCTAGAATTTCTCTTTAAATATAATCCAAATATTTTTAAGCCACAGAAGGGAAATAATAACTTAATTAAGTTCAGGCAGCGACACAAGCATGCACAAATCATACCGAGGCGACGACCCGATCCAACATAAATAAATGTGCACTTGCCGAGGGTCGACGACGCGCTTATAGATGCATCTATTAATCTGCCGAGGCGTTCGGCCCGTTCCAAAATAAACACACACAGACAGAAAATCAGTCAAGAAGTCAACATGGAGCAATTATCCAAGAAAGACCAATTCCCTTTAATAATTTGAGAAAACGAAGCTTAAGTCTCTTTTTTAGAAATCCATTTATTATTTTAATGTGATTTAAGCCATTTAAGCCATCAATGGGTTCACAATTAATTCAAATATAACATGCTTTTGGGTCCTAGACTACCCGGACAATAGCATAATAGTAGCTACGCACGGACTCTCGTCACCTAGTGCGTACGTAGCCCCCACAGACAGGAGCACATAGCCAATTTAATTCACCTATGGGGTAAATTCCCCCTCACAAGATTAGAAAGGAGACTCACCTCACTCCGAAGATCCACAACCGGCATTCTACGTTCTTTCGAAGACTTGCACCAACACACAAAGCTCCAAAACTAGACAACGATCATATAAATCCATTAATATATGCTAAATTATACTTCACAACCCAATTTATAACAATCCCTAACCCCGAATGAAAAGTTGACAAAAATGCCCTCGGGCCCACGTGCTCGGAATCCAAAATTTTTCGAAGATAAAGGTTACCCATGACCTTAGGAACTCAAATACATAATTTTCTCTTAATTCCATACTCAAAATCGTGGCTAAAATCCAAGATTATAATATTTCTAGGTCTTCCTCTAACCCTCAATTTTCTACCCATTTTCATACCAAAATCCATACATAATTAATGTATTTAACTCATAATAGGTAGAAATAACTTACCTTAACATTGTTGATGAAGAACCTCTCTTGAATCCTCCCAAAATCGCCAAAGCCATGAGAAATGAGAGAGAAATGGCCAAAATCCGACTTTTAAAACGATGGTTCTGCCTCTAGACATTTTCGCTTTTGCGGAAGCCATGCCACATCAGCGGTTCCGCTTATGCGGTCCAAAGGCCGCTTCTGCGGATCCTTCCCATGCCGCCCTTTCTCGCTTCTGCGATGCCCCTTCCGCAGATGCAGTTCCACTTCTGCGGAATTTTGACCGCATCTGCGGTCCTCAAGCTTTGGGCCAAAAACCGCTTCTGCGGCTCCCCGTTTGCTTCTGCGGTCAACCAGCCGCAGAAGCGAAAATACCAGCAACCAGATGCCTTCAACTCTCTTCCAAATTCCAATTTCGATCCGTTACCCACCTGGAATCCACCCGAGGCCCTCGGGACCTCAACCAAACCTACCAACCAATCCCAAAACATATTACGTACTTGCTCGAGGCCTCAAATCACATCAAATAATGCTAAAATCATCAATCGACCTCCAATCCAAGCTTTATGAACTTTGAACTTTCCAACTTCTACTTCCGATGTTTAAACCCATCAAATCATATCCGATTGACCTCAAATTTTGCACACAAGTCATATTTGACATTACGGACCTACTCCAACTCCCGGAATCGAATTCCGACCCTGATATCAAAAAGTCAACCTCCGGTCAAACTTCTCAAAAACCTTCAAATTTCTATCTTTAGCCAAATGGCTCCAAAATGACCTACGGACCTACGAATTCACTTTCGATCGCGCTCCCAACTCCAGAATCACCATACGGAGCTACTCCCAGACCCGGAATCCCAAACGGACATCGATAATGCTGAAATGCACTCCAAGCCAAACTTAAGGAATTTCTTCTAAAATACTATCTTCCATAATAGGCGCCAAAATGCTCCCGGGTTATCCAAAACCCAATCCGGGCATACGCCTAAGTCCGATATCATCATACAAACCTACTAGAACCTTCAAATCCCGATTCGAGGTCGTTTACTCAAAATTCAAATCCTAGTTCATTCTTTCAACTTTAAGCTTCTCAAATGAGAGTTTTCATTTAAATTTAACTCCGATCTTCCTGAATTTAAATTTCGACCATGCGAACAAGTCACAATACCTGAAATGAAGTTGCTCATGGCCTCAGACGGCTGAATGATGCGCTAGGGCTCAAAACGACCGGTCGGGTCGTTACAAATAGTATTGGAAGCTCGCAACTACTCATTATAAGCGTTGCTATAGTATTTGTTTGGCACGAGTGGAATATGATGTTGAATATACAGTTTACAAGAATGAAACATATTGACATGTATTTTCACGTTCATACAATAAAGTTTACAATTATTGCTCAAAAATTACAACAGCATTGATGGAAAAGCGGTAAATGAAAGTAATTAAAGAAAAAGAAACAAAAGAAACAAGTCAATTTCAAATAAAGGCATTAAAAAAAGCAATAAAGAAAGCAATAAAGTCACATATAGCATCCAATGGTAAAAGCCTAAAGGATCCCCAGCAAAGTCGCCATGCTGTCGACACCCCCTTTTCCTCTAAGATGCGGAATCGGGTTTACGACATTTGGGAAGACAACTCTATTCCCGTTTGGGAATTGGGTTTTGGATTTTTGGGAGAGTCGCCACCTAATGATTATAGTGCATTAGGACACCCTTTTTATAAGAATTTAAGATGAAAACCAAAGTTTGGGTAAGGGCTAGAAATTATCTGGAGGGGAAGGTGTTAGGCACCCCTCAAGATCCACTAGTGTGGTTCCCGGCCATGCTACAATTATGATTTTAATGCAAACAAACAAGTAAACAAGAAAGTATTGCAAATGCAAGAAACCGTTACAAATAAGAAGCACAAAGGGTTTAAAAGTGCTGGAATTCAGAAAGAAAATGGTTTTGTGATTAAAGAAGAGATATGCAAGTAAAGGGAAGGGGTCAAATAATTGGTGCAAACAACTTAAAAGAAGTATAAGAAATGGAAGTTGAAGATGGGACAACTTTTAAAATTCTGAAAAGTATTATACTAATAAAGAGGGAGGGGGGTCCTAGGTTTATACATTACATGGATCATTCGCACAACACCGGTACCCAATTGTACGCATAGTGTTATCATGTAATCATCATCTCCATGTCTACCCTTTCCACCCCGTCAAGGTATTAAAGCGCGGAATGGTATCGTTTACTTATTGCATGCTATTACCCATCCCAATCCTATCAGTCCTGGAGGCAAATGGACTACTAATCCTAAAGGGAAAGGGGTTTGAGGATTTTAGAAGTTTGAAAGGATAAAATGCTAAGGCTTCAACCAAAACAAATAATTGCAAATAGAAGGGGAAACAGACAAGCAAATAGGGCTCAAATATGCCTCCATAAATCATCAAAAATCACAGAGTTTAGCATGTCTTTCACGTACTGATTTTTGGTCTTATTTAAATAAAGCGACGAGCGGACTGGTTCAACACATACTTTTAGGCAAAAAGTCTACATTAGGCATACTCGAATGTAGTTGTTTGAAACTGATCTGGTTGACCTAAGTGTTGATTAGAACTAGGCGTGATATATATTTATTTTAGAAACAATTGTGCAAACTAACATGGGTTACTGATTTTAGCGGGACAATATAAGTTTAACAGTTGTATTATCTCTATTTAGATTCGAAATTTCATATAGGCATGCTTTCTATATGAATAATGATTTGGACACCTTTTAGATGTTGACAGAAGGTCCTATGAACATGCTCTCTATATGCAGCTTTTATTATTGAAACCTACAAATGGTTTGCCTAGTGAAGTTTGTAGATGCAGAATGCATCAGTTTGTAGACCATGTTTTTATATGAATTTGCGGAACAATTAGAAGTTAACCTATAGGCAGAATATCTATGCGCGTTTGCAAAAATTAAAGGTTAAACATATGAGCATGATTTCTAGGTGGATATGCAAAAATAAGAGTTTTAAACCCATAGGCATGATTTCTAGGTATGTGTGCAAAAATAAAAGTTTAAACCTATAGGCATGATCTCTAGGTGTATATGCAGAAATAAAAGGTTCAAACCTATAGGCAGGATTTCTAGGTGTGTTTACAGAAATAAAAGTTTAAACCTATAGGCATGATCTCTAGGTGTATATGCAGAAATAAAAAGTTTAAACCTATAGGCAGGATTTCGACCCTTAGTGCATAAAGTAAATCCCATCCCCCTTTTTGCTAAGTTCCCCAGAGTTTGTACAAATTATTACAGCCCAAAAGAAACAACTGAAAATAATACATCAGAAATCCTCAGCTACATACGAGCAGCCTAATCCAGACTTAAGGCCTAATAATATGAGATTGAGCCACTTCCGAGATCCAGATTTCCAAGCCTGCTCTCATCTAGGGTATTTTAGAGATCCAAGGGATTTCAGGAACCCCAGGCAGTGCATACACCCAAGATGTTAATCAGAAATTAAGTTGTGCAGTGTGGAAGGCCAACTCTTATGTGTCCAAGTTTAGAGGGAGCTCCAGGGTCCCAAGGCAAGGCTCACACATGAGGGACAAAACTTAAATTCTAGGAGTTTAGTGTAAGTGCAAAAGAAAGGGGTAGAGCGGCTACCCAGGCAGGCCAGTGGTCATGCCCAGCCAAAAAATAGAATGGCACACCCCTGACCAAACCTATGATCAAGCATTTAGGGAGTAAAGACCTACTGGAGGTCAAACCATGGCCTGAACAATAATCAGAAGTACTGGCAGGCCAAGGCTGTTACTTAGAATACACACAATAGGGGAATGGGGATGGGAAACTGACAAGCTTAGGGCCCAAAGGGCCCAGTTCATATCCATGGACAATGATTTCAAATATTGCCATGTTTCTGAACCATAACTTAAGTATAAAAGGGATATGAGGGTTTGGGATCCATAAAGTATCACACAGATAACCAACAACTGACATGATGTACACATAAATTAAACATTGAATTACAAGGGAAAGGGACATGTTACAACATGCTAGAAATACATCTAAATTAAAGAAAACATGATCAGAAGTAGACAGGAATGAAGCATGTTGTTGATGAATCTTGAAAATTAACTAGAACATACCAGTAAAGAAAGCAAAAGTGCAGAAGGAGATAGAGCAAACAAAAGTCCACAGCAGCACAAGTAGCAGAAAGATGGAGAGAGTTTTTTTAAAGTATAAGAGAGCGTTTGAACTTAGATTGTTTTGTGTGTTCGTGTCTGTTCAAAGAAAAGAAAGGAGAGTATTTATAGCTTTGAAAACGTGTAGAGAAATAAGGTAATAAGTACAAATCTAACACAAATATGGGCATGGTCACAAATCAAAATCAATTAGTATAAGATTCCCCTTTAATCAGGGGATTCTTATTCAAACGGGTACTAACAGGATCCAAATAAGGAAAGGAGAATCAGCCTTGTAAGCAGAATGGTTGTTTCCATAAAAGAAACAGTAAAGTCATACAATATGCAGTTAAGTCTAAATACAGGATTTGAAAGTATTTTTGGAAAGATTCAGTGAGGCCGATCAAAGAAAAAGAATCAATTAGACTTTGACATGCTAGTAAAATCAGGATCTCAGGGAAGGAAAAGTTTTTGAATCAATTTCGAGTTAAATAAATCACAGGAGGAACTCAGTATATAATGCACACACAAATAGCAGACATGTGAGGCTAAGCTATACAGCAATAGCAGAGAGCAGACATTCAAAACATGCTAGTTAGGATTCAGTGTGTAATAGAGAGAGAAGGAGTCGAAAACATGCAGAGAGTCGAGTGAGAATCATAAGTGTAGAACATATAGAGATAAGAAATGTTGAAACACGGAATCTAGTTGAATAATGCACAAACAACCTCGCAGGACTTTGAATAGCCTCCCAAAAAGACTAGGGTTTTTCAAATCAGTTGAGTTCAGAGACGACAAACAGGTGAAACAACAAGCAATTTCAAAGCTCAAGAGAAACCCCCCTAAAAATTAGGGTTTAAATCATTAATCAGTAAACCAAACAAATAGGATCAAGAACCTAAGTAAATCCCCAAAATTAGGGTTTTTAACATCAAATAAACCTAGAGATGATAAGCGTATGAATCGAATCAAACCTTAACAAACAGACTCAAAAAAGAATCCCAAAATTAGGGCTTTTCAACATGCTTACTCAGATAAGGGAAACAGACCAACAAAGTACAGAAACATGCCAAGAACAAAGGGGGAGATTCGAAATAACATAACATAAAACCATAACTAAAGAACAAAGAGTTTTGAAAGCAAAAGTTGGGGAAACCTCGATAAACATGCTCAGAAAGTTCAAACACACATAGATCTGGGGCAGATCTAAGAATAAATCGAAGGAACCTTAGAGCTAGAGTTTCATAAGAAACACAGGTGATGAGAAAGGCTTTGAAAACCACCGATCTGAGCGAGATAGTCGAAGATCGAACACGAATGTCCATGGCTGGCCGGATAGAGGTTGAAGATGACTGGAGAACAGCCATCAAGAAGATCTTGGTCGAGACCCCTTCAAGATCTGGTCATAGGACCTCAGAGATAAGCCCATAGAAGCCATAAAGGCCGGTGTAGGGCTCCGATGAGTCTGGGGAGCCATAGATTAGGGTTTCGATGGGAGGCGGCGGCTACGGTTTTGAGAGAGCTCGAGATACGAGAGCGTTTGAGGGCGGCGGATTGGGAAAATGAGATAGGGTTAGGCGGTCGTGTGAAGTAAAAAAGGTAAGAAGTAACGGTGGTCGTTGATCTAAATGATCAACAGCCGGGATTTAAAAGGGATATGGGTTTGGTCGGTTGAACATGTACTGGGTTGGGTAGGCATGTTAATTGGGCTGGGTAATTGGGTTTTAAATTGGGGCTGAAATGAGGTGCCAAATTGGCTATAATTGAAATGCAATAAAGGCCAAATCGTAAATAGCCAATTTTCCCCCTTTGATTTTTTATAAAATAGTAGTACAGATTTTAAAAACAAATTAAATGTACTGGGTAAATAAGTATTATATAAATATTAATTAAAAAATATTGGGATTAATTTTATAAATGTAAAATATCATAAATTACAAGATATGCTATAATTGTAATTATATGCAATTTAGCTTTAAAATACCAAATAAATTTGTAAAAAATATGCAAAAATTAATTTAATTATATTTAGGTGTAAATATGAAAATAAAATGAATTATTAATCAAAATGATAATTTTGGGAATAATTATTGGATTTTGTTGTGTAAAAATAAGCAATAAATTGGTTTTAAAAATCATCAAAAAATGTCAAAATTCTTGGATGTGCTTATATATGCACCAATATGCTATTTTGGAAATATTTGGGCATAAGAAATACTTAGGGAAAAATTGGGTATAAAAAATGTGCATATGATTGAAGTAGAAGATGATTGGGACCCCAAAGGGTCAATTGGATTAATTGCCGAAGGTGACGAGCCCAAGAAACCAACCGTCACATTGAATCCAATTGTAGTCCAAATCCAACCCTCTGGGGATGCTGAAGTAAACATGTCTGCGCCTCTCGAGTTTGAAGCACCGTCATCCAAAGGGACCATAAAGCCGATCGAGGTGGAGTTCGGGTCTCCAAAAGTACCATTTGAAGTTGTTGTATTGCCACCCAAAACGAGAGTGCCCATTTCTGTAGCGATGTCAGCAGTAACGCCATTCCATACACAGGCCATCCCTTGGGATTACACCGCCGAGCAAGGAGAAAGGGAAAGTTTAGGTTTGGAGAAGCAATTGCAGCGCAGGGTATGACCAGGACTGGCAGATTCTATACTCCAGAGAACTTAGTCGAATCAAGTAAGCAGGCCTCTAGACGGCCTATTGAAACTGGACCTGATGATCTCTGGCAAACGATACAGGCAAAAGAATATTCAGTTGTTGACCAATTGAACAAAACACTAGCACAGATATCCATTCTGGCTCTATTGCAAAGCTCCGAGACACACAAGAATGCCTTGATGAAAATACTAAGCGAGGCATACGTACCCAGTAATATAACTGGAGGCGAGATGGCAAACATAGTCGGGCAGGTATTGGAGAGTCATCAGATCACTTTCCACGAGGATGAGTTGCCCCCTGAAGATTTAGGACACAAAAAAGCGCTGCACATCACTGTGCAATGCGAAGACTATTTCATCACCAGGACTTTGATTGACGGAGGATCCAGCCTCAACATTTGTCCATTGGTGACCCTCAAAACATTACGGAAGAGCCTTCATGCAATTAAGGATGGGGCTATCAACGTCAAAGACTTTGATGGCTCCGAAAGGTCCACTATTGGGGAGATCAGTCTATGTTTGCAAATGGGGCCAACTTGGTTCGATGTTGATTTTCAAGTGATAGACATCCCAATATCCTACAACCTGCTACTGGGACGACCTTGGATCCACGCCGCTAGAGCTGTAGCATCCACCCTGCACTAGGTAGTGAAATTTGAGTGGAATCACTAAGAGGTGATCATTCATGGTGATAGGAGTAACCCCATATACAGTCGTCAAACTATCCCAACAATTGAAGGGAGAAAGAAGCTAGGAGGAGAAACTTACCACCATATTGAGTGAGTTAACATCGTGGATAAAGATAAATAGTGGGATAACAAGATAGAAAGTATCCTGAATTGGAGCGGGTATGAACCTAGTAAAGGCTCGGCAAGAACCTTCAGGGAATCACCAAGCCGATCAAGCTGAAGAAGCATGGCACCACTTTCGGGTTAGGATATGGGTATACGTGGTATGAGTTCAAGAACTGGTCACCACCATGGTGCGGCCCTTACTATCCGATGGAGCACCCGATACCCCTCCTGGAACAGACCTTCCAGCCGGCCGACATCATATATGGGTCAGAGGAGGATGAAGCATTAGCCGCAATGAAGAATTTGTTCTTGGAAGATGACAACATGGACTGTCACGTCATTCTCGAGGAGGAAGGGGAGGAAGGCCCATCCATACAGATAGTAAACCGAGGAGAACGCCTCAACAATTGGTCCGTCAGGGTCACCAAGGCCCGGAGAGCTTCGGGGTAGCAAGGCTGAACAAAGCATTATGCATTGTCTTTTACTTTTTCATTAGTTGATTTTCTTTCAGTATTACCTCTAAAATTTTGAAAAGAGCTCCGATGTTTAAAATAATTTTCAACATTTATCAAAGCATTTCAATTCCTTATTTAAATCTTGCTCTTATTATTTTTCTCTATCGTTTATTTTACTTTTACACAACATTACTATTACTTATCTTGATGAACCGATGAATGTGACACGCGACGAGATAACGCGACAAACAGACATAGATTTAGAAGAAGGTGAAATACCAGAAGAGGTCGTTAAAGAGATTGAGGATTTTGAGAACATACCTAAGTCTAACTTGGATGAAACCGAGGTTGTCAACCTTGGGGATACAAAGAATGTCAAGGAAACACGCATCAGTGTTCACCTGTCGCCATCAGAAAAGAAAGAGTACACGGAGTTCTTAAAAGAGTATGAGGACATATTTGCTTGGTCATATGATGATATGACCGGTCACAGTACATCCATTGTAGCTCATAAATTACCAACAGATCCGACATGTCCGATGGTAAAGCAAAAGCTCAGAAAATTCAAACCGGACATGAGTTTGAAAATCAAGGAAGAATTCACCAAGCAAGTCAAAGCCAAGGTCCTCAAGGTAGTGGAATACCCGACATGGTTAGGTAACATTGTGCCAGTACCAAAGAAGGACGGGAAGGTCAAAATCTGTGTTGACTACCGGGACCTCAACCGGGCCAGTCCGAAAGATGACTTACCACTGCCAAACATACACATCCTGATCGACAACTGCGCCAAGCACGAGCTGCAGTCGTTTGTCGATTGTTTTGCCGGATATCACCAGATATGGATGGACGAATAGGACGCAAAGAAAACAGCTTTCATTATACAGTGGGGAATGTATTGTTACAAGATGATGCCATTTGGATTAAATAATGCTGGGGCTACCTACTTGAGGCCATGAATACTATTTTCCATGACATGATACACAAAGAGATCGAGGTGTATGTAGATAATGTCATAGTCAAATCCAATAAAGCCACGGACCACATGGGAGATTTGAGGAAGTTCTTCAACAGATTAAGAAGATATAACCTAAAACTGAATCCCGCCAAATGTGCGTTTGGGGTTCCTGCCGGAAAACTGCTTGAGTTCATCGTAAGTCGACGAGGAATAGAACTAGATCCGTCAAAGGTTAAGTCCATTAAGGAATTACCACTGCCAAAGAACAAGAAAGAGGTCATGAGTTTCTTGGGAAGACTCAACTACATCAGTCGGTTCATAGCCCAGTCCACCATCATTTGTGAACCAATCTTCAAGATGTTGAAAAAGGATGCCGCCACTAAGTGGAGTAATGATTGTCAAAAGGATTTCTATAGAATCAAGGAATACCTATCAACGCCACTAGTCCTGGTTCCGCCCGAACCAGGTAAACCGCTGTGGCTCTACCTTGCAGTACTGGATAGAGCATTTGGCTATGTTTTGGGACAACATGATGAAACGGGGAGAAAGGAGCAAGCCATCTACTATCTCAACAAGAAGTTTACCCCGTACGAGGATCGGTATTCCCTGTTAGAACGCACCTGTTGTGCTCTGACTTGGGTAGCTCAGAAGTTGAGGCATTATTTTGTGCCTACACTACTTATCTCATATCAAGGATGGATCCGCTGAAGTACATCTTTCAGAAGCCCATGCCCATGGGCAAGCTGGCCAAATGGCAAATATTGCTGAGTGAGTTTGATATTGTCTACGTGACTCAAAAGGCAATCAAAGGACAGGCGTTAGCCGATCATCTTGCCAAAAATCCCGTGGGTGGAGAATACGAGCCTCTAAAGACGTATTTTCTTGATGAAGAGGTCTCTTTCGTAGGCGAAGACATTGTAGAATCCTACGATGGCTGGAGAATGTTTTTCGATGGAGCAACAAATTTTAAGGGAGTTGGCATATGAGCGGTCCTAGTAGCAGAAACAGGTCAGCATCACCCGGTGTCTGCCAAACTCAGGTTCCCGTGCACCAATAACATGGCCGAGTACGAAGCCTGTATCTTAGGGCTCAAACTAGCCATCGACATGAACGCTCAGGAGTTACTAATGATCGGGGACTCAGACTTGCTTATACATCAGGTCCGAGAGGAATGGGCAACCAAGAACTCCAAAATACTCCCATACTTGCACCATGTACAAGAGTTGAGGAAGAGGTTTACAAAGACAGAATTCCGGCATGTCCCCAGGGTCCAGAATGAGTTCGCCGATGCATTGGCCACTTTATCATCCATGATTTCACGACATTAAGAAGTATCTATCAACAGGAGAATATCCAGAACTTGCAAACACCACACAAAAGCGCACACTGCGAAGGTTATCCAATCACTTCTTTAATAGCAGGGGAATCCTGTATAGGAGGACTCCCGATTTGGGACTATTAAGATACGTCGAAGCAAAGGAGGCATCCAGGTTTTTGGAGGAAATTTACGCATAGACTTGTAGTCCGCATATGAATGGTTTTGTCTTAGCCAAGAAAATACTCCGGGCCGGTTATTTTTGGATGACTATGGAGACATACTGCATCCAGTATGTTTGGAAATGCCATCGTTTCCAGATCCATGCGGACATGATAAAGGTACCCCCTAACGAGCTTAATGCAACAAGTTCACCATGGCCGTTCGTCGCTTGGGGAATAGATGTCATCGGATCTATTAAGCCAGCCGTGTCAAACTGGCACATGTTCGTTCTAGTGGCAATCGATTATTTCACCAAATGGGTTGAAGCAACTTCATACAAGGTGATAACCAAGAAGGTTGTGGCAGATTTTGTCCGCGACCATATAATTTGTCGGTTTGGCATCCCAGAGTTAATCATCACTGACAATGGTTCCAATCTCAACAGTGATCTGATGAAAGAAATGTGTGAGACATTTAAGGTTAAGCACAAGAATTCTACAGCATATAAACCCCAGATGAATGGAGCCATAGAAGCAGCCAATAAGAACATTAAGAAGATACTGAGGAAAATGATAGAAAAACACAAGCAATGGCATGAGAAGCTAGCATTTGCTCTATTGGGATACCGTACTACCATCTGCACATAGACTGGGACGGCCCCTTATATGTTTGTTTATGGTACTGAGGCAGTTATCCCAGCCAAAGTAGAGATTCCTTCCCTGAGAATTATGCAAGAAGCAGAACTTGAAGATGCAGAATGGGTAAAAAGTCGTTACGAGCAATTAGCCTTTATAGACAGAAAGAGACTGAATGCAGTTTGTCACGGTCAGCTTTATCAGAATAGAATGGCCAGAGCCTTAAACAAAAGAGTTAGGCCAAGGCAGTTCGCGCCAGGGCAGTTAGTACTGAATAAGATTTTTCCGCACCAAGACGAAGCCAAGGGGAAGTTCTCTCCTAACTGGCAGGGCCCGTACATGGTTCACCGGGTTCTAACCGGGGGAGCCCTCATACTCGCGGAAATGGACGGAGAAGTTTGGCCGAAGCCGATCAATTCAGATGCAGTGAAGCGATACTATGTGTAACCATTGTGATTCCTTTATGATGTAATTTGAACTACGCCTGACCTGATTCCCATATAAGAGGGGATATGTAGGTAGCCTTATGGGTTCGGTCACTATTCAATAGAATTTTATTCCTCCCCTAACATTAGAAACTGGGGCAAAATTTTGAGGAGGACCCTAAAAATTCCAAAGTTGACCTTCGCCATTCACCGCGTGCAGCCGTCAAAGGCACCAGCCCAGTAAACTGGGGTAGAATTTTGAGGAGGACCCTCAAAATTCCGGAGCAAATGAGGTCCCAATATCTTGAACTGTGTCGCAGACATCGGTTCATCTAAAATCGTTTTATCTATTATGTATTTACATCATATTATTTTTTATTATTTTCACTAAATCATGCATGGCTACTGTCAAAATAGCTTTGTTTGGCAATGCTACCTCAATGAAAGCAAGAGCAGAGTAGGACAAGCGCAGTCCACGGGAAGACGAGCTAACCTTTCTCCTTTACAAAACTCACAATTTTTCTTTGGATGCAGGCACCCCAGACATAAAGTCATCAGACACGATTACAAGCTCATATTTTTCAGGAATACCATTCCTAGAATCATCCCTCATCATCGAGCGCTATTCGCCCACAACGTCACCGACAGCACAAAGGCAAACTAATTGACATCTATCGCCTCTCAGCTAAGAGATTTCGTTACTCCGCGCATTTATTTATCGCATTGCATAAGGCTACCTTTATGCCTTTTGAGACTAAGCGTTGTCTCCATCCTGCATTTCTTGCATTGCACAAGGCACCATTCTGCCTTCCGAGACTAAGTGTGGTCTCCATATTGCATTTTTATTGCATTGCACAAGGCTATCTTTCTACCTTCCGAGACTAAGCACGGTCTCCATATTGCATTTTTATTGCATTACATAAGGATACCATTCTACCTTCCGAGACTAAGCGTTGTCTCCATATTGCATTTTATTGCATTGCATAAGGCTACCATTTGCCTTTCGAGACTAAGCGTTGTCTCTATCTGCATGGCTGGAAGATTGCTGACTTTATTTAAATCCTGCATGGGTGAAATATCGCCACTTTTTACTTATGTATTGCAATCGGCTGAAATATTGCCACCTTTTGTTTACGTCTTGCAATCGGCTGAAATATCGCCAAACGTCATTTAAATTCTAGCATCAGCTGAAAGATCGCCAGTTATGTTTAAATCCCCATTATCACCTACACTTATGTTTTCTATCGGCTGAAACATCGCCAGCTTTATTTAAATTTCTGTTGGCTGAAATATCGCCATTTTACTTTTTACATCGGCTGAAACAGCGCCAACTTTATTTAAATTTCTGTCGGCTGAAATATCGCCATTTACATTTTGCTACATTGGCTGAAATATCGCCATTTACATTTTTGCATCGGCTGAAACATCGCCAAATCCTGCATTTCATAGGCTGAAATACCGCCAAATCGTCCGAGGGCATCATTGTTCAGAGGCATCATCTTCATAGCCCAAGAACACCATGCCATGGCCCGATGACCCCGCTTTATATCCTGCACATCATTATCAAAGGAATCATGGTTCGGAGGCACCATTGTCAAAGACCGAGAATATCATTTCATAGCCTGCGAATCTTTTATTATGCGCTTCATGGCCCTGGACGTCATGGTCTGAGGACGTCATATCAACCGCCTGAAGGCAACATTCATGGTCCAATGGGAACTGGCATCACGTTTAACTTCCACACGATATGCTTGTATTACTCAATTGCAAGTACATCAGCAAGCAGTAGCATTACGGCAGGAGCGATTTCGCTCCGGTTCTCGCAACCCATCGGTCCCGGACCACCCTTCCCCAACCTAAATATTGCATCCGTCTCTTCAAAACGTCTATCGGCACATTCCGCCGGTGCATCCTGAACTACATATGACCTGATTCCTGTAAAACCAGGGATATGTAGGCAGCTCAAAACCAGAGCTCGATAAAAACCTTTCAAATTGTTACTTTCGGTCAAAATTGGCCATCATATCTTTACCCGACAACTCTTCCATCCTTCCCGAGTAAAGAGGGGCACCTGTTGATACCCAATTTTTTCCTATGTATTTGATATACCCAAAATACTTTCAAGATAACATATATATGCATACATAAGCATACCCAAGTGCTTTGGTATTTTTTCCAAAATTCTAAGGATTTTCAAAATTAATTTATTGTTTATTTTAGCAATACAAATCTCATAATTATTCCCAAAATTATCATTTTTGTGAATAATTTATTTTATTCTTATATTTATACCAAAATATAATTAAAGTGATTTTTTGTATATTTTTACAAATATTTTTGGTATTCTTAAAGCTAAATTGCATATAATTGCAATTAGAGCTTATTTTACGATTAATAGTATTTTATAAGTGTAAAATTAGTTCCAATATTTTTTAATTAATTTTTATATATTATTAATTGGTTCAGTACTTTTAATTTGCTTTTAAAATTATTTTTACTATTTTTTATAAAATAAAAGGGAAAACTGGCTATTTAACATTTAGCCTCATTTTATTTTAATTACACCTTCTTTTACATTTCAATTTTAACCCTTAACTGACCCTATCCTAACCCCAACCAGACAAACCCATTTTTAATTCGACCCAACCCATAACCCAATCCAAATGGCCCTACCCGGTTCCCACCTACCCTTTTAAATCTAGGCCATTGATCATACAAATCAACGGCCATAATTTACCCTTCCATAATTAAACCCAAACGACCTACCCTAATCCCTCATTTTCCATATCTCAGCCGCCCTTGAATGCTCTCCACTCTCAAAACTCTCTCGAAGGTTCTTCGGAACCCTAGTCGTCTCCGACCGCTTCTCCACCATAATTCCATCGAAATCCATGGCTTTTCAGGCCATGGGTGGCCTGTACTCACCCCCTTCCGCCATTAGACCATATTTGTTCGAAGCTTCGAGGTCTGGACTCAATGGTTCTCCTCCAGACTTTCTTATATCTATGGTTCTATGGCCTCTCCGACCATGCTCCGGCGTATTCAAGCACGAGAAGTTTGATTCCTGACCTCTTCGACCCAGGATCTAACTTTTCCAAGCCTTTCTCATTTTTCTACGGTTTCTCTGAAACCTTAAGCTGTTTGAGTTTTTTCTCTGTTTATTTTCTTAGATCTATGCTATATCTATGTTCTGCTGAAAGGTTTAAATGTTTTTCACAATCTTTTCTTTCAAGATCTGTTTCGCTTTGATTTAGGGTTTCCAAAAAGTTTTGAGATGTTTTTCTAACTCTTTCTTCTCTTCTTTGTATGAATCTGTCTTTGCTATGTTCCTATTTATCTACCTCGCATGTTCTTCTCCTATGTTCTTATGTTTGATTGATTATGCATGTCCCTATTGTGCTCCATTCTTCCTTCTATTGGTTTCTATTTCATGTTTTTACACGTTTATGTTATGTGTTTGTTACCCCTTTGTTCTTTACTGTATTTTCCACTAAGCTCTTAGTTCTTTATTAACCTTTACTGGACCTTTGTTTGAATTTTAAACATGTTTCATCTACTGTTTTTAATTTTGTGCTGCTCTTTATCTTCTGAACTTGTTTAGGTTTCAAGCTTCTCTTAAAACATGGCCTTGTCGACGCCCCCTTTTTCACCCCAAGGCGGAATCGGGTTTACGACATTATGGACAAAATAACTCTTATTCCCTTTTGAGGAACTGGGTTATGGAATTTGAAGAGTCGCCACCTAATGATTATAGTGCATTAGGACACTTTTTAGAGGAAAGAAAGGATTCGAAGGAAAACTAGAGTTCGGGTAAGGGATTGAGATTATCTCGAGGGGAAGGTGTTAGGCACCCCCTCAAGATCCACTAGTGTGGTTCCCGGCCATGCTTAGTTGTGACTTTAAGAAGAGTAAGAGTAAACAAACAAGGTTTGCATATAGGGAATACAAATAAGTTGAAAGTTTTTGAAAGGAAAGAGAGAAAAGATGCAAATGGTTTTTGGAAAGAAAACGTAAAATTTCTATAAAAAAAAAAACCACACCATATGAATAAAGGGAGAAGGTCCTAGGTTTAAATATAATATGGATCATGTTGGTGCAATATCCAGCAAGTCATTTCCGCACGAGATATTAGCGCACCATTATCATCATCTCCATATTCTACCCTTCCCACCCGTTAAGGTATTTAAGCGCGATTGGTTTCGTTTACTTATTGCATGCTAGTACCCGTCCCAACCTATTAGTCCCGGGGTATTTAGGACTTCTAATCCTAAAAGGGAAAGGAAAGGGGTAGAGGCATATATGGGGTTCAAAAGGATAAAATACTAGTGGCGACAAACAAAACACATAACAAGTAGAGGGGATTAACAAACAAACATGCAAGGCTCACAGAAAACCCCGTAAATCAGCTAGCACTTAGTTTAGCATGTCTTGCACATACTGATTTGGTCTTTAAAATTAAACGGCTGACGGACTAATTTAACACATGGAGTTGGATAAAAAGTCTGCATTAGGCAACCCAGATCCAATTGTTAGAACTGATGTATTTTAAACGGGTTATTGATTAAGAACCTAATGCAGGAGAGTTTAAAACAGCAGATTGAAAATTACACAAGTTCAGAGATGGCTTTGAAAATCAGCAGAATTGTTTAAGTGAAATACAGTAGAGTTGTAAAGGAGAGTTCCGAAAATGAAAAGACTTTGAAAGTAAGAACGAGTTAAAGACTGTTTTGAAATAGTAGCTTCATGAGATGAATAAAAATTCAGGCAGAAAGTTGAAAACTGTTTCAGGAAAGAAGATGCAAGTTTAGAAAATTTAAGAGCATTGCAAACTGGTAAGAGTTTTTGAAATAAACAAGTTTGGACGAGTTTTGTTGAAAACGCTGAAGCTAATTGCCGGGTTATTGCTTACACAGATTTAAGCGAGTTTGAAAACCTATAGGCAGGATATCTATACCTTGATTTTTTAGGACTTGTTACTGTTATTAAACTGGTACGAAATGAGTATTTGATTATCCTACAGTTTGCCTAGCGTTTATGCATTTCCTATAGGCATGATTTCTATATGCAACTAATTGTTTGATTATTAGGTCCTATAGGCAGGATTTCTAATGATTGAGTTAAGAAATATTAACCCTATAGGCATGGCATCTAAGTGACTGAGTTATAACATTAAATCCTATAGGCATGGCATCTAACCTTAATTACATGCAATAAAGTAAACCCCTCCCACACCCTTTACTAATAGTTCCCCGAGTTTCTTTTTACAAGATTATTACTGAAAATAGAGTAAATAACAGAAAATACATCACAACCTACAACTAGAACCGAGTAGCCTAATTCAATCTTGAGATCCAATGACATGTGTTTCACCAATTCCGGATTCCAAGTTCCAAGGCCTTCTCTTAGAGNGGTCCCTAAGCATGGCTTACCACAGAGGGGTAGGACTTAAAGAACTAAGAATAAGTGTAAAGTGAGGGGATTAGAGGAAGACCAATGCAAATGATGGTCATACCCCAATCATGAGTGGGACTGGCACACCCTCACCCTTTACATGGCTTGAACAAATAAGAGCAGACTTGAGAAAGTCAGACTTAGGCCTGAATGGTGATTAGGACACCACCAGACTTGAGTCAAGCTCAACACATAACAGGGGTTAAGGGAATGAGACTGATTAGAGTATGGGTTTAGGGCAACCTGGTTCTAAACTAGGGATGGAAATAGAGTGCCATCCAAGTCTAAAACAATACTCACACACAATGGGGTTAGGGAAAGGGATTGATAAGGAAGCATTTGTACCAACAAACAGGATTAAGCCACGAGGATTTGGGGAAAGGGATGTATAGGAAAGTACTAATACAAGCATAACAGAATCAAAGACATAGGAATATGGGGTAGGGATGTAACATGCTGAAGTTTAACTGCATAATGTAAGAAAGTCGAACATAAACAGGCATATGAAAAGGGTAAATAAACACGTAGTTTGGAGATGGTATTTAAATCATGGACATACCAGTTGCAAACTCAAACGGTAATGCAAGTATGGCAGATAGAATCCTATAGCTTAGCCTTGGCTTTCAGCCGGCTAAACCCAAACAACAGAACAAGTGGCAGAGCAGAGCAAAGAAGAGAAGAAAGAGTTTAATGAGTGTGAACTTGTAATTGTTCGTCTCCCTGTGAAGTAAAAGGGGTGGGGTTTTTATAGTTTTGAAAACATGTCGTAAGTAAGGCAAAAATATAACTCAATACCAATCAGAATCAATAAGGGGAAAGGACTTCCTTTAATTAAGGAGTCGAACTAGAGTAATAAAAGAGCAGAGTTTATTTAAGGAAAGAAGATCAGGAACACATTGGGTAATACA